>VXBC01000495.1:607421-642216 GCA_013399945.1 Ploceus nigricollis | reverse complement strand
TATATATATATGTCTCCATCCACAAGAGACCACCTGGGTTTCTTTTCCTTCCATTTTTCTTTGTGTCTTTTCTTGCAGAGAATAGACTGAACACATTCCAGACTGAAAGGAAAAAAAAAAGGCAAAACTCATATCCATAATACTTCTCTTCTGCATATGGGAAAAATTCACAACCCTTTGCTGGATATTATTTCTATTAATTTCTACATTAGCTCAGTAATGCTTTTGTCAAAGCATCTGAGTGAAAAATCAGACTGAAGAGAGAAGGTTCTCTTTTGCATGGTGATGGCTACATTTATCAATGTGAAGGATATCATCCACCTGACATTCCTTGGAGACAAGGTGCTAAAAAAACAGGCTCTTTTAGAAAGATGTGAAAAATTACACACATTGCTTCATATAGCATAATTCAATTACCTTTCTAAATTTGAAGTTGAAATATTTTACAGATTTAGATGTAAACTCATGACAAGGAAGTTCAAGACAAACAGGATCTTGACATTTTGGTTATAACACAGCAGGCTAACAATCACAGTGACTAATCAAGCTGCAAATTAGGACATCAGATGACCCCTCCAAAAAGTGGCATTTCCTTCAGAATAAAATACAACCTGTCAATACTGGACATTGTTAGTAAAATGTGCAAATATGTTTCAATCACCTTCCTTCCCATTACCCTGTATATAAATGTTATGTAGTAACATAAAAGCCACAAAGTTATAATGGCAGTGATAAGAATTCTGGAACCTTATGCTCCTGCCAGCTGCTACTGTATCTGCAGCGAAAGAAAGAGACATTACAGTCTTTAGAAAGCACCATCAAGTGGCTATTATACTGTAGTTTTACCTTTCAAGTCAGTGATGCAACATGCCAAGAAGGTATTGCTGCAACTTCCAAACTGCAGTTTCAGTCCTGAAACTGATTCACATAAAAACCACAACTCTAAAAGCAACATGGGCTAGTCAAAAGCCTAGTTCATGGCTATATTTTGCCCAAAAGCATTCCCTTTGAGCCAGCAGAGATTATATACATCAGAGAAGATACAAATGGGATGAATTTGGAGAGAATTAAAAGTAATTTAATTCTTTCTCAAAGAGGGCTTAAGGAAAGCAGTGAGGAGTTTCCACCTGTCAGGTGAGATGCTGTGAATGCACTTATGGTCAGCAACCATAGCTTAACAAGAGCATTTATAGAAAAAACAGCAGACAACTGCTTTCTGTTACATAAACTGCTACTCTTACAGCTCGAGACCTTAAGCACTCTCGTAGCTTCATACTCTGTGACACATGTATTTACTTACAAGCTTCTGGCAGGGAAGCAACAACTGCACCAGTTTAAAAAAAGTCCAATGAAACAAAACCAGCCAAAGGAAGCCAAACACTTTCCCTTCTTAAAAAGTCTGAACATTCAGGAGAGTGTATGAAGGGAAGTCATCTTGTTCTCTGCTTGAGAATCCACACTTCCATAAACCCACTTCCACTGGTGCCTGCAGATCTACAATACCACCTTTAGAAACCCCAACTAGAATGCAGGTTTTCAAGTAAAGGAGAGAAGTCCTACTCTGAAACCTTTGTAGCCAAAGTCCATTAAAATGCCGAGGCAGACTCTCAATTGCTGCCTGAGTTTGACAATTCAGCAAGCAATCGAAGACTGTATTTTACAGCTGCACTAGCAGAAATAGCCTAGAGATGGTAAAAAACATGTAGCAGACTAGATGTTTTCAGCAGAGATAAACACATATCATTGCCATGGCACAGGTGGTACATTGTACAAGGGAATGCTCTCTGACAAAGGGCATATAATTCTAGTCCTCTGTCTAAGAAAGGATAATTTCAATTTAAAAGCTAAATCTCTGTGTAGAGGACAAAACAGCTTGGAGAGAAGACCAAATGGAAGAACGTATTTGCCCTCTCAGGAGGACTCTACAGGTCAAAAGAGCAGAAAAGCAGCCACTGTTGTCATCCCAAGGATTTATCTTGCTAGGACACTGACACAGGACCCTCAGGCAACGGTCCATAAGAGGTATTTAGGAAAGAATGTGAAAGACCAGGAAATATGGAGCAGTATTTTTCTCAGCACACCCTTACTCAAAAACCTGCAGCTTAGGGATTTCTTGAAGTGGAGACTGTATCACTGTTTGCTGTGATACTGTGTGCCACAGTATTCTGTGGCAGCACTTTCCAAAGCCCGGCTGAGCCTTGTGCAGCAGAGTATGGCTGGGCATTGCACAGCATGCCTCCTTGAAGGAGCAAAGACTTGAATCAAATGAGTCATGGACCTAAATTTCCCTCTAGGAATCCCCAACCCAAGATAATTTCTGTTCTTGGGTAATGAGTTATCTCAAAGGCTACCTGAGATAGCCTTTACTATCTGATACTGAGGGCTGGTGCTCTCATCCCGACAACTAGTGGTTAAAGCACTGTTGAAGTGGAGACCAAATACAATGCTTGGCTTTTCACAAAACCAATTTGAGCTCAATTTTTACACCTAGACATTCTCTTTATGTGTAGGCATGGGCGTGCACAAAATGACTAACAGCTGACCATATATTCTAAGAGAAAGGCAGAGTTCCTAAATATAATTTTCTAAGATACACTATGAAAATATTGACTATGTGCAATAATATTACAAATATATTAAAAACCCCCCTAAATATGAAAGAAGTAATTCCTTTGTCATAATTTATTTCTATCATGATAAGAAAACAATCCCAAAGCCCAGGATACTCAGATTCCTACCTTCTGATTAGCTCTACTTACAATTTTGGACAAGAAAAATTCTCTGCACTGTGCCTATAGAGGTGGCTGGTGGCAGGCGCTGTGTAAGTGCAATGAATTGCTTCCCTCTGTTTCTCCACTTCCTCCTCTGCAAAGGAGGAGACTTGTCATTCCTCCTTTTATGAGCAAATGCAGCTGGGAGCTAAATACTCTGGTAACTCCAACTGACTGATTTGGTAGTGTTTATGCAAGTAAGCAGCAAGAGGCACTAAATCAGAGCATAAACAAATCTTAGGCTAAATGTGCAGACAAAAACCTAATACATACTAAAAACTGTATGTTCCTGAAATTAGTATTCAGTTGGTAAAGATCCAAATTTTATTTTCCTGTTTAATTTTCAAATAATTTCAGTACTAAAGTATAACTGCAGACTGCATGGGGAAAAAAATACTGTAATGGTTATTTTCCCCAAATTTAGAAACCATCTGTTTTGAAGTTCTGTTTGGCTAAGCAAATTACAGGACTCACAGACCAGCTAAGTAGTTAAACACATACAGAATACCTTTTCTTCAGGACAGGAGAAAAATGCCTTTAGCTGAGCTGTTTTGCATGGCACCTCCAATTTATCCCTTTTCAGTTCTCTCTGATATCTGTGTCGTGGCGCCAGGGTAACGATCACATCGGGGTGCTCCACAAAGGTTAACACAGACAACAGCCTGGCAGCATTTGATGTGTAAGGAAACAGGACTACCATTTCCCTTGCATCTAAAAGGTCAACAAAACATAACCTAATTCCCTTCTTTTGTACAAGCCCAAGGGCAGGCACATGACAGAAAAGATGGCAAGTTCGTTGTTAGTTCTACAACACCACAGGAAAAGTAACAGACAGATTTCAGCACTGCCAGTGAAGTGAACAGAGCAGAGAGTAGAGGCTGCTAATGATCTGGGCCTTTTCTTTGGTAATATCCTGCTTATTTTTTTCCTCAGTGAATAGAATAATTTCTGTAGAATAAAGACTTATCCTGTAATTTAATTACCACAGGTTACTTTTTGCATTGTACGATACACAAAGAGCTGATATTAAATTCAAGCTGCTGCAATAAAATTCCCTTTCAATTAATGTAACTAACAAATGTTGTTACTGTGATTAATAATTAGCAAATGGCAGGTGACAAACCAAATAGAATTACAGCACCATTAACATGGCACAAACCTCTTATCCCACCCTGTTTTTCCAGAGACGTGCATATTTGTCTCCTTGTACCCATCAACTTCCAGTGATCCAAACACACTTGTTCTGTCCCAAATGGATCCTACCATGTGGGTGTAACACAGTCACTCTGTGTCTGTCAAATAATGCATTACAAATGTCTCATAGATCCACAGGAGACAGGACACTGGAAAGCTGTGAAAGAAGCCAGAAGCCATGGGAAGCAATAGAAAAATGAAGAGAAATGGCATCTCCTCTTCTTTTGAGCAGTGGATCAGGGGGTCTTCCACACCAAAAGCCATCATTCAACAGTGCTCAGGCTCTCATCTCTACTTTTAGGCTCTCTCCAGTAAACCTTGTATCCAGGCTCTGGATGTCAGCTGGCAGATGTTTGGTGTTCAGCCTGATGATACCAATGGCAAAGGGCACCAGTTCCTTAGGTAACAACTCTGTATTGGCCCTACAATATTGGCCCTCTATACACTTAAAAGCACTACAGTTTGAATCCATATTTCATACATCATCAATTTTCCTCCAGACTCCATCCTTACTGAGTAAAAAGTGTTTACAACAGTATATAATGATAAACATATAAAGCCATCATCAATCATTTATCAGTTACAATTACTATTTGCATCTGTTTATCTAATCACAGTCTGCAGTAACTGCTGCACTTATGCAGTTCAAAACCACTTTAAAGATGGAAATGTTGAGGATAACTACTACATAATTAACTTCACATTTTGTAGCACTCTGCTAACTCATATTTCTATCCCTTTTCAGTTTTAATGTATATTAAATAAAGGGGAATTATTATTTACATACACCCCCACTCACCTACACAGTCACATGTGCTGACTGTGACAGTGCAGGTGACAAATGGCAGACTAGTCTCATAAATGCTATTTAACGTGCAACTTCAGCTGTCTCAGACATTCAGACTCCCAGTACATCTCTGCTGCTACTTTAAATTCACTGAATTTCACATGTAACTACATAAGAAAACAAAGATCTTTCTCTTTTTCCTTCTCCCTCTTCACCTGTGCAAGATCATCTGCCAAAAAATTATTTTGTCTCAGCCCTGGATGTCAGAATTCATTCTCAGTCCTCCCTTCCCATTTATGTTTTTCAAACCCACTAATTTGAAGGTGGCAAACAGTGGGTCCTGAACTAGTACAAGGTTAAAGATCAGATAACTTGGCATGTTCAGGAGCCAAAAGAGAACAGACAACAGTTTTTTCCAGAGTGATCACAGTAACTTAATTGCTATATTACATAAATAATGGCTTCCTGCGAGTGGAAGGTGTAAAACTTCAGTGTTCTTTCACTTCTTCTGTCTTTAAAAACAAATCCACTTTTCTGCATCAAAATTAACATTTATCTGAAGATCACTCTGAAGACTTCGGGGGTTTAATCCAACTCTCCTTGCACTGTCATTTTAACCAGTGAACCATGCAAAGACACAACCACTGCTTAACAGTTTTCTCTACAGCATGTGCTTAGGTAACAATATGGGAAGACCCACTGCCCTTGACCCCCACATTTAAACTAACTCTAAACAGAAAGGACAGTCGACAAGGTGCCTTAATATACCTCATGTTCACACAACATGATCACAGATGGGCGTTTTCCTCTCTGGCCCCTTTCCTCCTTTTTCCACCTCTGACTCCCTGTCGGACTGCTGTGGTAGTTCATATGATTGCCAGGAAGGTTGGCTGCAGATGTATAGCATTTCTAGAAATAGTTGCATTTTAAAAAAGGAAAAAAAAAACCCCAACAATATAGGCTTCTAAGAGAAAGTTAAGAGTGGCTATTGTTGCTGAAGTCTGGCCCATGGATGTTGCTGATTATGACCGAAACAGATGAGAGCACAAACCGCTCTCATCCTCATCCTCCATTGCTGCCGGCATCTGACAAAAACTCCGCATACACCCTCTAGCCATTAATGCCAACTGAACTGTGACAAGAAAAAGAAAATAAAAAAACCAACAAAAACAACTCAAACAAAACCCCCCACATAATATAAGAAGTGCAGGTTGCATAGCCTGCTCTGTAGATGGCACTGTATGTTAAAAAATGATTTTCTTCTTTTTCCACAGTATCAGTTCTGAAGATAATAATCCAGATGCAGTCCCTTACACCCACAGAATATACATTTATTTTAAATCAGGAATCATTCCATGCTAATAGCTTTCAACTATAACTCCAGAAGTAACCTCCCGTTTGCAATTAATTATGTTTATCCCTGTAGTATGTGACTACCAGGAAGGACAGAGACCCTGCGTAGTCCCTGCCCCAAAGAGTTAACAAGATAAGCAGTAGGACAAATGAGGCAGTATACTACTGAGAGATAATGATGTACTCCAGCCACACTGCTGGATCCCCAGCCTGGTGTGCTACCCACTGAGTCAGCAACTGGTGCTGTGCCATGACAACAATATAAGGTTTTGGGTTGATTTTTTTGTTTGTTTGTGGGTTTGTTGGCTTTTTTAAGAGACTGTCTTCATTATGGTTAACTTTTAAATAATTTGTTGAAACTGGCATGAGAGCAGAGAGAACGCAAAATTGGCAGAGAAACTCAGGAAGTATGAGTACAAAACCCAGGCTGACAAACATCTAGGGAATCATTACTCTGGGAAGTTAGAGAACGGCATAAACTGGAAAGAGTGAATCTCTCAACAGTCAGTAAAATTCTTTTGAGATTATGTCAGCTGGGACACTAAAGCAATTATGGTATTAAAAGGAACACAAGCTAATTTACAAATTCACTGACAACAATGTTTTCTTGAGATATTTGGGATGTAAAATTAATTGCCAGCAGCAGAGCTCTCAAAAATCCAAGACAAGTCTTAAATGGTCCAGAACTATGCTAACATAAATACACAGGCTAACAAAAGGCAGCAGCAAAAACAAAGTGGCACACACAAGCTCTGAATAACCAACCAACCTTCCTACTGTACACTGCAAATGAGCAATATAAATCTCTACAGAAGCTCACAACACAAAGCTGTCTTTCAGGATGTTGCCAGCATTTGTTGATTTGCACTTGCCAAAGGAAGAGTTTGCTGGCTTTTAGAATGTTAAAAGGTAAACATAACTCCACTTCATATTTAAAAATAAAAAAACCAGGAACAATACCAAATTATTCTAGTACAAAAAGATTTATGTCATAGTATTTCATACGTTCTAGCCCATAATATGATGGGGAAAGCATTCCCTGTTCCCTAGCAAGGGCCTGCATTGGCTGCATACATGGTTTTAATGTGGATTGAAAATCTCGCTTCACATACGGCAGAGAGAGACAAAAAAGTGTGGCAAACTTGTATCTTGGTAAAAAAAAAAAAAATTTAAAAATCTCATATCCTCTGTGGTTGATTTACTCCATCCAGAGTGTTTTGCTCTCTTACAACTATGCAGACATGTACCATATTCTAACTTTTTGGCTATTTATGAAAAGTTTATGATTGTTTAAAGATTCTGGTAGGTATCCAGATACCCTTTTCTCCAAAATTCTCATATGAAAAATTTACTTGATACATGGACTTGACAGCTGAACTGGTAGGAAACCACAACTGCTGAATTACAGGTAAAGAAACCAGATGTGAGAAATATTTCAAAGTCATTTGTCTTACCATGGCTTCATACTTTGCCCAGGCATTTAACAGTAAAGTCAGGAATCCATGTAAATTACTACAGTCAACCACCAATACACAGAAAATGAGCAGAACTAAAAAATGGAGCTTTACAGCATTGGTGAGTGAGAAGAGAGATTAGAATAGGTACAAGCCCAGGCAGCTAACCCTGGAAGTTGAGATTAAAGTCAGTACCACCTTACTTTACATACAGAAAAGCCATTTCAGATATTTTTGAACTTCCACTTCAGAGTCTGACTTGTAGTAAGTACTTCTGCATATTTAACTCTACCCACTGAATAATCCCTTTATATTCAGTGGAACTAGTAACATGTATAAAAATGCATGAATGCCTAAATCTTCTGAAGAATTCAGGGCTTAAGTAACTCTAGTAAGGAAGGGACAGAGGCACCTCCAGATTAAAATATTAATATTAAAGTCAGTACGCAATTCTCCCATTAATTCCACAAGCTTGGTATTAAGCTCTAATATTTTCATAAGACATGAATTCTTCAACATATACTGGACATACAGCTAACAGAACTGTGTTTACAAGGTGGCTTTACAAGGGTTTTACAATGATTACTTGGGGATAAATTTGGAAAATGTACTTTATTTGTGCTGGTCAAAACTATTCATTAATTTGTCAGGTCAAATAAAGCCCATCTTGTTAAAACCTCTTAAATCATATAATGAATTGCTTCCATGCCAGACACACTTGACCCAGCTTACACGTAATTTAGATCACATTTTTAATATTAAAGCTATTCTATTATGGAACAAAATAATGAAGTAGATAGGAAGAAAGCATGGAATAACTAATTATTCTTCAAGTGGAAAAGAAATGTGAAATAAATGGAAAACTAACTGTGCCTCAGTTTCAACTGACTAGACCCAACAGAATATCTACTATATCACATAATTATTATTAAACAATGATTAGAAATGTAACACCTGTTAAAAACAAGAATGTTAATATTTAAGCTATCATCATCCAGTTTCAAAACGCACAAAAGAAATAGTCTGATGAATGCTGACTCATTCATGCCACAGATTTTAATTCTATATTGAACTTTTGAAAGCATAATCTGGATTAATGAAATCAAAGCTTTCTATATTTGTGTTATTTCTCTTTGTAATTTGCTTTTTTTCCCGGTTTGTTTTTATAAGCAAAACAAATGTTATCTCTCAAATTCTGCTTTAAATCAAGAAGCAAGCTCCTGATGAGTGTTCATGGAGCTGATTAGAAAATTGCCTTATAAACAGCATCATTAAGTAGCCTGTCAATCAGCAGTGATACAGTGGTATTGCTGGTGCCTCGGTAAATTACAGTTATGCTCTACGCTAGGGAAACTTAAACGTACAATTCTGAGATTTCTTATTGGCAATTAGGTTATAAATGCTGTGTTACAATGCTTAACAGCTTGAGAATATATTTATCACATACTGTATCTGCAGATTACAGAAAGAAAAAAAAATTAATTGGAGCAGAGTTTCTTAAGATGCTGTTACAAAGGAATCCCCAAAGTTGAACTGAAAGCCCATAAAAGAGGAGCTGTTTTTCAGGAGTGATGCCATAGGAAAGCTATACAGATTGTAGGATCTCATGACATTCATTCCACCTCCATTTATTTGTATTTACTGTTTGGTTTATGACATGTATTACTACTTAAAATATACTAAAAATACTTGGAATTTTTGAAAGATTTAATTTTTTCTTAATATTAAATACAAGAAAAAGCTTCAAAATGTAAGTAACAGAAAACTCTGCTGCCACATGCTGACGTAAACTTCTATAGATACAATGAGACATGCTACATATGCTTTACCTGTCAATTGTGTAAGAACCCACATTCACCTGGAAATAATAGACATGGAAAACAACTCCTAAGAGTTGTCTAGTCTAGTTGTCTTAAGAGTTGCAGCTAAGGCTGAAAAGCCATGGACTTGAGAGCAAGGGGATGCCAGAATTAATGTTAGCCTGTGCAATTTTAACACAGGTTCTTTAGCCTTCATCCTTTAAGTACACAGTCCCATTAACCAAGCAGGCCAGATTCATTTTGGCAAATAGTATTCTCTTAACTGACACCCTCTGAGTCCTAATTAATCATAGTGGTCTTATGCCTTTTTAGTATATAAACTGCATTGAATGCATGCATGCTGAATTCTTCAAGGGTTTGTGTTGACCATTATGATAGAATTGATAATACCATTGGCACATGTGAAACTGTTCAAGAGCAATGACACAGACATTTTAACATCTTATGCAGAATCTTAAAGATGATACTACAGCTTTCATTTTGGAGTATCCTGTGCTTTACAGAACCAAGGCAGAGCTCTCAGGAATGTTAGGCTGCTGAAAATGCAGCTTGAGTGCTAAGAGAAATGAATAGCTAACTTGCAAGTAGATAAAGTATCTGCATAGAGTAAACACTCCAGACAATCAAGTGCCTGAACCACAAGAAAATCAGCAGTGCTTCACCTTATTCTTCCCAGGTGTCTCCGTTCCTGCAGTGGGAAAGGCTGAGATTGTACATATCTGCACTGTTTACTGTGACTGCAGATTCATTCCTAGACAATACACCTGGGACACTGAGTAATGCTGGTGTTTCAAATCTGTAAGTGCCATGACATCCAAACACTAATTAATTTTATTTCTCTGTTTCTGGTTTTTCATTAGATTCAGTCTTGAATTTATATCCATAGAAGTGCAAGTTGTTTTCAAATCAAATGTCTAATGCCATCTTTTGCTGTTGGATCAATACCTAGGCAGATCCTAGGGACACCTGAATGCATCACTTGAGCTTACCAGTTTACTGACAGTAGAAGTAGGTTATAATGCCTGGACAGCAGTGGAAAATGAGAGAGATCACAAATAGCAGAGAAATAACAAGACAGAAATTTTGGTCTCAATTCAGCACTTCAAAAAGGAAGATGTCAACAGTCTACTTAAAACACCCCCATTCTCACTTTCTCAATCTCTGTACTCATATCTTTGCCTATTTTGATGTTATCTGTCTTTTCTCCAAAACATGTTTCTAATCCTGAATGCAATCTCACATTGCTATTCTGCCATTTTCTTTTTTCTTCCCCTTGACTTGGCTTGACTCCCCCCTGCCATATGAATTTACTGCCCCAAAGAAGTCACAGCTGCTTCTATGGCAAGACATAGAATCATCTATCAAAAATTTGTATTTCCCAACTCACCTGAAAACAACAGCTTTGCTTAGTGATGTGTAATTGGTATGCATGTCTAAAATTAATCGTTTCAGAGCATACTCACTACAGTCAGTTGTTAATGGCTTATTAATTACACATCAGGATGCCATAAACAACTTACAGCCAAAACATAAGTTTTTACAACACACAAAAAAAGTCAGTGGTGACATCCACCAGGCTTTCATCCTCTATGGAACTTGATATAACAGCAGGAAAGAAACACCTTTTCCACAAACATCTAGAGCCAAAAACTGGGAGAGAGCAGTGCCCCCTCAGATACAACATGCAATATGTTTACAAAGGGAACAGTGAATGAAGAATTGAGACACTGTAGAAGAGATAGCCAGAACTGTTTGCCATTAGGGTACAGGAATAGATCACTGCAGAGAAAATAATTTCCTTCAGTGTCATATTTCTGGGAAGAAGAGATCAATCACATACACTAGTATGTACTAAAAACCTAAACAGAACTAAAAGGTCTACAAACAAATGGCAAAGGAGGAGTCAATGCTTAGTGGCAATGCTTACCTACTTGAACAACCCCCCAAAAATCTAAACAGCACACATTCATTAACTGAGTCATCACAGATAAACACATTTCATTTTTAATTCTGGAATACTCTAGCCAGATGTGATTGATTTGTCCCCCTACTGGTCCTTGCCCTTTTGTGGTTCAGACATTGGGAACTGGCAATAACTCACCACGTGCCTCAGAGAGCTTTTTTGTTTTTGGAAATCTCCAGGCAGCGTGACATTTACATTTATTATGGCTGGTTCTGGGCATTTAAGGATGAAAACAATTTAAGTATATTTGCAAGGGATGCGACAAACAGGCATTTGTACTCTGGCCAATTTTTTCACTGACTTTCATTGAAGTACACCATTTTGTTCCAGCTTTGACCCTGCTGTTGTCTAAAAGAGATGATTTCCCAGTATCCATGTGGGCAGGTTGACTGATGAGAAGGCCTTTAGGGTTAAATGTCGTCAGTATAAACTATGAGGTCTCTTTCTTGGACAAATTCAGCCCCTACACTTGCTGATGACAATTCAGAGTCACTGCTGAAATCCATAGAGATAATTTGGACCCCCACCGATCTAAAAGGTAGCTTTCTGGCTCTCTGCAGATCTCCCTCTTGCTCAGAAAGGTGTTTTGACTTTACAACAGACATCCTTCAGTAGCAGCAGGTTGCTTTTGATTTTCGTGTGACTTTTTGTACTCTCACCAATCTACAGCCACCAGAGTGATGAGGATTATCTGCACCAATGCTGATCTGAAACAGAGCACCTATCTCTTCATACCTCTGGGTTAGATTTCCATTAGCAGAAGCAGGGACTGAAGTAACTTAGGGGATGCAAGGGAAAGAACAGCATTTTGCTCTCTTGACAACCTTCTCTCCTCTATATTAATAATGAAATTAGTTTCCATAGTTGCAATGTGCCACAAAAATATAGCTGCACATATATAAGTGTTCTGGTCGGGGGAGGTGAAGTGAGTTAACTGGGGACAGCCTGGGCTGCAGGGACCACGCACAGCTGGAGTTTGCAGTTCTGAGATGTACAGGTCAGGCAAGGAGTAAAGTTAAGCTCTGAACTTTAGGAAGGCAAAATTCCAGCTCTTCAGAGAGATAGTCAGTGGGATCCCTTGTGAAACTGCCCTCACAGACAGGGGAGGAGAGTAGACCTGGCAGAGCTTTAAGGAAGTCTTCCACAGAGCACAAGAGCTGGCAATCCCCAGGAGCAAGAAATCAGGCAGGGAAAACAAGAGATGGGCATGGCTGAGTAGGGAATTGCTGGTTAAATTAAAGGGAAAGAAGCAAATGCACAGGCAGTGGAAACAAGGATGGGAAACCTGGGAAGAGTACAGAGATGAAGATGGATGAGGAGAAGGCTGAGGTACTCAACATCTCTTTTGCCTCAGTCTTTGTGTCAACTTCTCTTCCCACTCCTCTTGAGTGGATGGACAGCGGGATGAGGACTGGGGGACAAAGTACTTCCCACTGTAAGTAAAGATCAGATTCATGACTATCTAAGGAACCTGAACGTACATGAGTCTACAGGACCTGAAGCGATACATCCCAGAGTCCTGAGGGAACTGGCTGATGTAGTTGCCAAGCCACTCTCCATGACATTTGAAAAGTCCTGGCAGTCAGGTGAAGTCCCAGGTGACTGAAAAAGGGAAACATTGTACCTCTCTTCAAAAATGTAGAAAATAGGACCCTGGGAACTACTGACCTGTAAGTCTCACCTCTGTGCCTGGGAAGATCATGGAACAGATCCTCCTAGAAGCTGTGCTGAGGCACATGGAGGACAGGGAGGTAATTTGATACAGCCAGCACAGCTCCACCAAGGGCAAGTCCTGCCTGAACAACCCAGTGGCGTTCTATGATGGGGTGACAACGTCAGTGGAGAAGCCCCCCCCAGCGAAGTGGTCAAGGCTACAGATGTCATTTATCTGGGCTTCTGTAAAAAGTCTTGTGACAGTCTTGGACATAGTTCTCCACAACATCCTTCTCTCCAAACTGGAAAGGAATGGATTTGATTGGAGGACCGTTAGGTGGATAAGAAATTGGTTGTATTGTCACATTCAGAGGGTGGTGGTCAATGACTCAATGGACATCAGTGACAAGAGGTGTCACTCAGGGATCCCTATTGGAACCTTTGCTATTTATTTGTCTTCATTAATGATGTAGATGAAGGAACTAACTGCATCCTCAGCAAATTTACAGATAACACCAAACTGAGTGGTGCAGTTGACACAGCTGAATAATGGGACACCATCCAGAGGGACCTAATTATAGCCTTCCAATAGAAGCCTACAAGAAAGATGAAGAGAGACTTTTTCCAGGGTCATGCAGTTCAAAAATTACTTGGACAAGACTCTCAGGCATGGTGCGATTGTTCAGGATGTCCTGTGCATGGCCATGAGTTGGATTTGATGATCCTGATGGGTCCATTCCAACTCAGGACATTCTATTATCATTCTAAATGTCTTCAGTTTACTTCAGGATGGTATTACTAAGGTTTTGGAGAGTCATCTACTCTGTGTAGAGCTGTGCTGGAGTGTCTCTGAGATTTTTTATTCTACTCCTTCCTGGCAATTATTGCCTATTACTGCTGCATGGAAGGATCATATATACATTCTCTATATCCCATTAAAGATGGCTTTCCAGCTGAGCTAAACTTACCACTGGAAGTGGTTTGAGCTAGTTCAGAACTAAGGTAGTCACAGGAATCTTTCTCTAAGTGGAGTCCCACAGCAGTAATGTTGCCCCAACAGTGTGATCTAGAAAAGCATATCTGTTTATCACCTTAAAGCAGCCTTTCCAAACTGAATGCCAGGGACCCTGCTACCTCACTAAAGAGGAGTTGGATCTGAATCTCTCTCCCACTAATTCCAAAAATTTATTGAACTATGTGGAAATTAACTGAATGTGTGGCCTCAAATCCTCATTTCAAGCCTTTTCACAAAGTCTGGCTGAGTTTTCAAGCTGCTGTTCAGCAAAATATGCAAATACAGGTTTAGAGGCCCAGCAGAACTGAGCTCTGTGCTCATCAGTCATTTAATGTACACCAAATGATCTTTGTGGTTCAAGACAATTTTATGCAATGCTAAGCAAGGCCCTCGTTGTTTTTGCTGACTTGCAGTAAGCCAGTGGAATGCCAGGCTGCCACCATCAGAACATCTGCTTCATTGGAAAAGTATTTCAGCAGGCCATGCCTTGTAATAAATGATATGACCCTGCAAGGCCGACAGCAGCACTCCTGTGGGCAAACAGCTTGCCAAAGGTCAAAGCCACCCAATGCTTTGGGACCAGCAATATCATTTCTGTCCGCTCCACCCCTACCCAGAGTCTTAGAGCTGCAATGGATAAGTGAAAAAATACATCACTGAAAATATATCTTCTGCCAGTAAAGAACAAGAGAAGGGAGGGAAAGAGAGGAAAGCAGAGGAGAATGGGAATCCAGCTGTGAAGCTATTTACTCTGCCACTGAAAACAAAGCTATTCCCAGAAGCGCCACTTAGTTTGCCTCACTCAGAACTGGGGTAGCAAAATGTGTATATAAACTATCTCAGTTAAGAAACAGGTCAGAGAGTGCTTATACAAACAGCCTCACTAGCACAGATACCTGCCCATTTTAATTTACAGCTTTTCCCAGGACAGTCCCTGACCCTCTTTCTTTTCTTTTTTTTAAGAAGTTACTAATTTTCTTTCATCTTTTAGACTACGAATTCTCCTAAAACACAAACCACAACTTGCTTTTGTAAACTTTTTGTTCCATTCACAATGCAACATCAATAAAACCCCAGTGAAGTAAAACAGTACAAACATTTCAATTTTACTAACAATGTAAACAGCATCAAAAAGATTTGGGATCCTGTTCATCTACCTGTGACATTAGTAGTCAGTGGATGCTCTGTTGCTACAGTTAGAGAAAGGTCTTGCTCCCATTGTTATTGCTATTGCCTTTTGAAGTGAAATGACAGTGGCACTCTTTCGAATGGCAGCATTTTACAGCAATTTAGCTTCATGCCTAAAGAAGGCAAATTGGCATGAAAATTATCTGGAGAGCATAATCACATACACAAAGAATTTATATATATATAGAGATAGATAGGTCAATATAGACATATATACACACACACACACATATATATATGCTGGCATTTTCAGTACAGGCATGGCATACAGCATATCAAAGGCCATAGGAATGAAGAATAAATTTCTTGGCAAGATTATTTTCTAAAGTAATTTCCCAGAAAAGGAACCATTTCCTAAAAAACCTACCATAACCCTCCAACATGTTCTTTGATGAGCACTGCAACTGATTTCTACCTTCATTCTTATTTACCTTTCATGAAAGCACCACTGAGGACCTAATGAAGAAGGCTGGGTAGTTCTGGCATTATTGGATTTTTTGTTATTTATTTATTAGACATGAGAGCTGTTATCAGCAAGCAGTCAGGTGAGTCAAATCAGACAAAGCATTATCTGATTCCTGTGCTGTAAATCAGATTTTAATAGAGAAAAGATCTGTATCCCTTTGGGAATGGAAAGAATATGTTTATAATGTGTTCTGAGTATGTGCTACACAATAGCAAGTATGAATAAAAATATTTTCTCTAATAAATTTTCCACTTTCTTCTCCAGGTTCTTTCACCCATAAGATGAGAACTAAAATAAATGAAAATTCTGTTTGTGACAAGCGCTAGCAAATAACAAAGATAAGCATGCATAAAAGCACAGATACATGCTGCATTCTCAAACAGACATACAAAAAATACTGAATTCTGTAATACTAAAAGCCATCATTGTTTCTCTGCTAGCAGAATAACTTATGGATTTTAGGTTTATCTAATTTAGCCATTGAAACGAGACCTTTGGTTGCTTATTCTTAACCTCAATACAGCTTTTGTCCTAGGTATTTATCCTTGTCTTTTTCTATTCAGAACCTATGAAGTATCATGACAGCACCTGTACACTGGAGACTGATAACGTTTGACTACCTCTTGAAGGTTTTACAAATTTTAATTGGCAGCGTAATCTAGATATGCTCAGGCAGAAATTGGTGTTAAACATCAAAAACCTTGACGCAAAGCCAGCTCTTTCTTGTAATGTAGCGTTATTTGAATTTTGATTTGCTGAAAATTACGGTTTGCAAAATGAGGGCTCCCCTACCACCTAATGCATCACTGTTTGAACTAAAATTCTGAAATTAGTTTACTGCCCAGATACCTAAATACACTGAGAGCTCAAAAATTATTTTTTAAAACCCAACTTGTTAGGTCACATCCAATTAATTCCATAACAAACTAGAGGAATAGACCTTTCATGTCATGTTCGGCTTTAAAATTCCATTCCTTTTATGATTTACAGATGAAAATGAATTTATAACGACAAAAAATTACTCACTGAGGTTTACAATGTATTTACACTGAGGCTTACAAAGGTGTGTGCTCAGATTGCTGTTAATGAATGAACAGGTAAAGCTCTGCCATTGCCAGCCATTAGCAGCAAGGCTGACATCCATATCACACTTGTTTCCTTTCTTATTATTCTATTTCCTCCCAGCTGGTCCTCTGCTTCTCCATCCCAATTTACAGGAGGATTAATATTTTTTGAAGTAAGTGCAAAACTACAGGCAGCATAAAAGTGCAGTAACATAATGGAAGTTAGTATCAAACTTTATCTATCAGAATGTAGATCCTATTTATTAGGGAAAAAATCCAACCAAGTCACAACTAACCACACGCTGAATTGGCGATATTGGTTTCCCTTTTTGGAAATGTAACTGCACTTTAATTTTTTAATCAGTGTCTGGACAATAACCTAATTCAACAGTTATTCTGCATTTGGATCAGCAAAAAGGTTAGCTCTAGTCACTTGGGCAAGATAACAGTTTCAGGTTGCAATGAGCTTGATGTCTGAGATAGATTGAGCCTCTTCAAGGAAGACTAGATAATTTTTTGTTTTTACATATATATCTGTGATTAATATGGAGAAATAAATGAAAGAACTACAACCTGGGAGAAACATGAGTATTGAGACTGAAAACAGACTGTAATGGGATGCAATATTTACATCTCTACGGAAAACACTATAAAGGTCTGCTCTCTTTCCTCCTGGAAAATAACAGCAACAAGGGTGGGGAGAAGCAGAGATGATGGTATCGTGTTAAGATGAAACAAGCAGGAAACAGTCACATAAATACTTTTTTGACCCCCAGAAAAAAAAAAAAAAAGAAATTAAGTGTATTAAAAATCCCCATAGGTCTGTATCTAGTTACGACCAATATTTAAGAAACTGATGTCTTAACCCAACCCTAGAGAAAAAAAATAATTGCTGCCATTTCATTTCCCCCCTGCATCCTCCTCCAGCTGGCACAGCTGACTTGCAATCCCTTTCTCTTTAGCTTTAGTAGATGAGGCAATCAAAATTCGTAGTAACAAAGAAACAGACCAGACAGACCATCTTTAAAATTACCAACTTTCTAATGAGCACCTTGTAGATCTGATGAAATTTATGGAATTAAACTGAAAAAATTCAGTTGTATCTGAAAAATGGCTTTTTCAACTAATAAAAATCAGAAGAAAGGGCTGCAACCTCATTTCATCTACCACATTTTGATCCACACAGAAGCCTTTTGCAATACAACACAGGATTCAGAGATGCTTCCTTCATTAACATGAGGCTGGTTTGAGCTTCTTGTACCTCATTCTGAGAGATAGAACATTTTCTGAGAAATTAGTACCTCAGCGCAATGGGAAGTTGCTGGACAACAGGAGATGAGCAGATGAAAATTCAGTGTCGTATATGTCAACTGTATTTATACAAATGAAAATATCTGACTCTCTTTCAAACTAAGGGAATGTCTTTTATGCAATATATTCAGCTCCTCCAATCCAGTTTAAAAGGTATTGCTAGCCAGACAGGTCTTCATCTGGCAATTCTCCCACAATCCAAAACTAATGCCATATTTGTATATTTTAACATTAATGAGCTACTAATGCCTACCACCATCTTAATTGCACATGCTCAAGCTCTCAGTGAAACCAGCAGATGTTCTGCTGGCGGGCACAGTGGGTCACTCACTTTAATTCTTAGCCAGTGAAGGCACTGCACTGCAAACTGTGAGGACAGCATGTCCTTTCTGCGTGGAATGGCTTTAAAGCCTGGACATGTCAATCAGATTGAGACTAGAGCCTCTCAATTACTGCTTTGAGCCCACTTAAGTTTCAATGAATGTTGAATGAATGAATGAATGAATGAATGAATGAATGAATGAAAATATCCCATTACTTTCCTGTGTAAATACATCCCAAATGACTCCGTGTGGGAGGAAGAGGCATGTGGATGAAAGTTGTTTCAATTTTTTTTGGGTCACAAAACCTCCTTTCTCTACAGATAAATGTTCTTGGTTCTAGATCAAATCGACTCTTTTCCACTTTAAAGTAAGAAAAAGGATCTAGTCATTCAGGGCTGAGAAACAGACAATATACATGAAGCGGTTCAGGCGAAGTGAGGTGGCTTTGATAATCTGTATCCCGTTAGTATTTGTCTGTTGCAACTTTATGGCTTATAAGCAGGAGTTTAGACACCCGTGGCTTCTTCTCCCTGGAGGGCAATGTATCAAGATGGTAATGTATCATGACCTCAACAAATGCTCTATTTGAAGAGCACAATGACTCCCAAATGGAAAATGTGTTTCTGCCTGTGAGATCTCAGGTTTAAACATATTTCTCTTGCGTCTTTTGTAAAAACCCCTTCATTTCTAGGAAAAAAATGGCCTGGCAGGGATTCAATGCCATGCTTCACCTTCAAACTTTTAAGGCCCTTCATCACTGGTGAAGCTGCTCTAAACGTAGGGTCAGGACCACACCAAACCCACTGTCCCAGAGGCATCTCACTTACTGAGATTCCACTTAAGGCCGGTCGTGGTCACACTCTCACAGGGGTTCCCGATGGGGATGAGGCCACACCAGGCGCCCTCCAGTCCTGTGTCCACATGCAGCTTGTGCTTGCCCTGCAAGACAGAAGTGTTTCTGCAGTCAGTGCTTGGCAAATGGCATTTGATCACAGACCTTGCAAACAAAAGAGGAGGTACCTGGAGACAGGTCCAGAATGTCTCCCAAGGGCTCTGGAATATTTGGTTGCAGCAGGAAGTCAGGCTACTGATGTTTACAGAGGGAGGAGAGATGTGTGCTTAGGTTCCAGACCTTACAGCTTTCAAAAGTTTGTTTCTAGGCTTTTCTAAGCAGAATCTAGCTTTGCTCATTCTTCCCTAGCATTATTTGAATAGGTCCTTCTGTCAAACCTAGGCTCTTTATTCCTGTGAAATGAAGGCATCCCGATCCATTCACGTTTTTTCCCTCATCTAAACAGCTGTGTTTCACTTCCTAAACAGTGCTAGTCAAAGCACCACTGATTATTTTGACAACATCTGTAAAATTTCACATACTTCTTCAGGCATGTACTCTACCCAGAAGGAAGAATACATGCAGGAAACATGCAGTTAAAACTAGGTGCTAGAGAAATTAACCTAAATATTTAGAGTAACCTGCTTACACTAAATAATGAAAAAACTGAAATGAAAACATTTTTTTACATCCAAGATAAATTTATCTAGTAACTAAAACATTCATGGGACGCAGAAGAAGCAACAGCTATTAATGATGATGTATTTGTGATAATCTCTTAATTAGCACTTACAGCTCCTGTGTGAACATCCCATGAACAGTTACAAGGAAGAGTAGATAGTGGAAATCTTTAACAGAATGAAAAGTGCTGAGTGTTACAGTTCTAGCACAATCTGTGTTCTAAGAAACTAAGAAAGTGTTTAAGGAAACTAGCTACAAGAAAGCAGCAAATGAAAAGTAGTGACAGGATCAGTGGAGAAATCATCCTCCGGTCTCTTCTACACAGATAATTTATTCCTTCAAATAAGCCTGGGATTCATGTGGGAGAAGCTTCTTTGAAATAGAGGATTTTTTTTCATTTTATTTTATTCTCTTGTGGATGCAGGCAAACAAAACTCTTGAGCATGTCTTTTGCACACAAATTCTTCATCACTATAAATAAAATCAGATATGCCTATTTATAAATATACGGACTCTGAAGCCCATGACTATTCAGCGAACACTTTGTTAAGCAAGCAATCAAGGTTTTATACCAAAAGAAATGAAGAACAGGTGAACCATGGAAGTCAACTAAATGTCCCAAGCAGCAAAAATAGTCCCAAAAATTTTCTTAAGAGAATGCATTTAAGATTTTTTCTCCTGCCCTGTCCTATGCTCATTTCGCATGCTCTTGCAAATACAAAGACACTAGTTAGGAAGTCAAAACTCTAGGCGAAATATCTTATTGCTGAGACATTGATGTCTGAGGCATTCAACAGCTTCTCCTGT
Organism: Ploceus nigricollis; assembly: GCA_013399945.1. Classification (NCBI taxonomy): domain Eukaryota; kingdom Metazoa; phylum Chordata; class Aves; order Passeriformes; family Ploceidae; genus Ploceus; species Ploceus nigricollis. Next base: position 621,534 of record VXBC01000495.1, on the reverse strand, counting down.
TAATGCCAAACACATTATGAAGAAACAACTTCAATACATGTCATGCTCTCAGTTAACAAATGAACCTTGGAAAAGCTGTCAATTAGGGAATTTCAGATTGCATAGCTTAAGTCTATTTGATTGTTTGCAGAGCAACAAGAAAACCAATCCAATATTATCTGTCTTCTCAGGGTGTCCAGCTTCACGTGGTGATGAGCCATGTATATGTGTAGTGGTTGTGAATGCTTGCCTGCCAAATTCAGAGGTGTAACAAATTCAGGTTTGATAAGCTTTTAGCTATGCAATATGCCATGCCACAGCATGGAAGGAAGAAGAAAGGAAGAGGAGAGCTACAAGTACAAGCTCTCTTGTTGTGCGATTACAGATAATGTCGATAATGAAGCTGATGATGAGTGAGAGATGCAGGGGTGGGACTGTCCCAGCCCAGTGAACATACATATTGCTGCTCAGAGCTATTGGAGGAGAGGAGCAAACTCACCATATCAATCAATCAGTAAAGGAATATGAAAAGCTTATGAGAAAGTAGCTGGCTTCACAGAGAACCTGATTAAGTAGGATATTCTCAAAGTCTGTGTCTAACTACCACCAGGTTTGCATTTCCTATTTTATGACATTCTGGCCCAGCTTGCAGATAGGGAATCAATTCAGTAGAAATTTATGCAGAAAGCTGTCTTTCTGTGCTCATGAAATAAATCTTTAACACAAAAGATGCCAACACCAGAGGCTCACCAATATCTGGGATTTTATCAGGAGTCTTTCAACGTCTGATACCTCACGAAAATCCCAGTTCACACGTTCCAGTGATTATGTGAGCACAACGATTTTCTTCCCCAAAAGGACATTTTCTATCACTCAGTTGTTAAGAGAAATTTCAAACAGGGAGCCCAAATGGCTAAACCCCAGTCAGCAGGTAGGTGAACAGGAATATTGAAATGCAAATAATTTTTTTAAAAAAACCCTCTCAACTGTCAGGCCAAACTTATGTTTTAGGGATTGGTTCAATAATATAACAGAAGTCAATTTCTAAGGCTTTTCTTTAAATAAATCAATAAGGGATCTTAATATTACTGGGGATAGTGGGAGCAGAAAAGGGAAATTAATGTTGGGAAACAAACAAACAAACAAACAAATTACAAATAACCCACTCATTCTTGCCAAAAAACATTTATCAGCCAGTGCATTTGTACAGTAAAGCTCTAAATTCAAATTTACTGTGAACCTACCATGAGGGAAATTCAGTTCCCAAGCTTATCTCCAATTTTTTGAGTACAGACCTCTCAACCAAGCAAGATGGAACTGATATTTGCAGGAGGAAGGGAGGATCAGAGATTGTAATTTGCAAATACAAGTAATAATTTTTTCTATTTAAGTCTGTGTGATTAAAGGAAAAATTATATACTGTCACTTAAAATATCAAACTGTTTTCAGTTTCTGCAGAACTCAAATTTCCTAAACTAGGTTTAAAAAGAAAACTGAACTTTGACTAAATAAATCCCTCCTTATATTTTTTTGCCTCTGTAGGAGGTAACTGAAAATGTTTTCACATTTGACTTAAGAATCAAATATTACCATGTTTGAATCTTCCTGGTCATGAAAGAATGACAAATAATACAGCTTCATTGATTTTTATCTTATTAAGTCAGTTTTGAAAAACATTGATCAATCTTCAGCATCGATTTTTTTCCTTCATTTTGTTTTGATGCTGGAAAATAAGATCAATTTTTTTGAGTTCAGCAATAAGAAGAAAATGTCAGAAGATATTTTAAAGAATGCTTTATCCACATAGGTTAAACTTTTCTTTTGATTCTAATGCCTTGTGTTATAAGAAAGCATTTAAGAAGTAGTGGTTAAATATACACCCACTCCAACAATCTTTTTTGCTGAGGAAAGACCTAAAGACATAGTTGTTATTTGCCACATCTTGCTGAAATGAATAGAAGTCTGATTGCCAGGAATTCATACACCTAACCCCATTCAAGGTTGTGAGATGTTAAAATCCTTCGTCAAAAATCTGCAAGCTGAACGCACATGAACAGCATCAAGACAAAAGTGGTAGCTTCCCTACGTACATGGATACCCCAGTACAGAGAAAATTACTTCTCCAAGTGATTTTCAGACCATCTTGAATAGATGTGTTGCAATAAATGTACACTCTAAAATAGATATCAAGGAACAAAATGTTATGAAAGAGAGACAGAATAGGGACTAATCTTCTGTAATCCATTCTGAAGGGATCTGAAGGAGGGAAACCTGGAACTTGTCAGGCTGAAGCTAAACACTGAGGAGAGACATCAAGTCAGTTAACAATATGCTAGGGAAGGATAAGGAATTAAAATTAAGCTTAGAAAAACAAATTAGGAAAGATATAGTAAACAGATCTTGGAAACTGCTAAATAACTAGGACATGTGAAAGGTAACGGGGAAAGAAAAGAAAAAGGAATGAGTTATCAGATTGAAAGACAAAGCAAACTTAGTCTGATTTAAAGATCAACTGAATAATTTAATTACTAGAACTCATTGATTTTCTAAAAGGTGTATTTTCACCCGTGCTTGCTGTGAGATCTGGGACAGAGAAACAGGATTTCTTGATATCTGGCCAACTGCTCTATGATACTGCCTCCACTATCTGGATCTTGTTTTCCATGATCTTCTGATAAAACATCTTTTATATACCAGCTTTATTTCTATGATTACTCCATAGATGGCAGCACACACTTGAAAGCAACAACAGCAGCAAAAAACTAAATTCAGATGTCATAGTGTTACCCAGGGAAAAGGCAAAAACCACAGTCTGTTTTAGTACATAAACATCTGGATGCAGAAAATGGTATATAGAAAAAAGGCTTAGGGAATGGGTGGAAATCAACACAATCACCAAAGACAGCAGCAGAGGGGAGGAAGAGGAAAGGAAAAAGGATGAAATAAGGCTGAGAACATTTATGTTTAAAATCAAATATGACTGGCAATAAAATAAAAACAAAGTTCCAGAAATATTTCTACTAATCATTAGTTGTGTAAGAGCTTGACTTAACAATAATAAAAGATTTTAGGCTGAGATTTTGAGCAAGACAAATACAGCCAATTTTTCTAAAAGGATGTACTTAAGAAGAGCCATTTTGTTATAACCCTAAAATATCATCAATTGTCTTTTCACACAAATACACACAGTGCCAAGTAGCTATTATGTGAACGCTATTCAGAGAATGTTTTCTGAGCCAATCAGGCTTTTGGCTGTTGTTGAAAAATGAAAGTACCCACAGTTTCAGCAAAAACTCGTATGTCTAAAAGCTCTCATATGGCATATCAATGACTGCTTAAACACATAGAGAAAAACCAGCAAATTTATTATACTCAAAATAATATTGAAAACTGTTGGACCCAATCCTGCCAATCCCTACTATCAAAGCTTAGATTGTTTCTGTGCTGAAATGGATAGACTTCAGTGTATCAGTTATTTGCAAGACAGAGCCCTAGCAAGGCTACCCTTCAAGAGGAGCACTTAATAAAAAAATGACTCTACAGTGAATAAAATCCCAGGTAGGAAAGACAGAATATATTATAATCATGATTAGACCCAATTAATGAACACATCTGTTTCAAACCAATTTTTGATAAGGGTACAGAAGGAAATCCCCGTGGAGGTGAGTGTTAGTAAACTGAAAAGAGTTACTATACCCTGAGGTTATACATTTAAATGGTTGCTACTGTATATCTAATGTACAAATTGTCCACAGAGAGCAAATGATTCCAGAATTTCACACATTCGCACGTGAACATCTACAGTCCTAGCAAAAACCAGCCTGAGAGAACATTTCTCATGTCTCCGAGCACAGGGAGTAAATCCCTTGTTTGCTCATCACTTGTAGTAGCATGAGCCTGTGAAACAACTCTCTATCTTCTGCAGTCCAGTCTACATGGGTGGCAGAACCCCAGCAATCACAGGTGCAAAATTTGTGTAAGTATACTTCCCTCAGAATACTGCAAGCAGTTAAAAGTGACAGCAGCATGTGTGCTAACATGCACACAAATAAAGGCCTGAAAACATTTTTTCAACCTAAAAAGATATCTGGGAATACAAAAGAGACTTTAAAAGGAAGTTTCACTAGTTTAATTCCTTTTCACAGACATATCTTAAAGATTGACAAATGTCATAAATACTAATTCTTGTTCTATTCTGAACACCAACAAAAAGAGAAACTCATTCTGTTTAAACTTCCCACTTGCAAATGAGATTCCACAACATTTTCTCCAGTTTTCCACAAATCAGTGCAAAATACACCACAAACACAGAGTGAAACTACAATAATCAAGAAGTGCCTGGTCCTTTTCTAAATTCAAGCAAGCCTTAGACTGGCCTAGTGTGACATTTTATCCTTGAGCTTGTGCATTTGGTGCCCTATCCTCAGCAGGCTCATCATTATAGGTTTAATTAGCATTTTTAGTGATGCCTTAAAAAAATCAGAGCCATTTCTTTATACCCATTTATGAGACTACAGAGTATAATAGATTGCAGATAAGAGTGAAAAGTAGACAAGCTGCTGAAGATTTCATATTGCCTGTATAATTATTGTGCAGTGTTGCAGTTAAATTGTCAGCCTAGAGGGGCCTTTACAAAGGGCACTAATACTCTGCAATTCTTAAGTGATAAAAATGCAGCATAATCTTTTTCATTATGAATCAGTTCATAATAAATTTAGTGTCACTGCCCTTCCTTTTTTGTGTATTTCTACAGGGGAAGAGACTGTAGGATCCCTTCTATCTAGACTATGTTATCTTATTTTTCTGGGTATTAGAGCAGTGTGTGAATTAATTTAAAAGACAGGGTAATGTTCACCTAACTTGTGGCAAGAAACAATTTCTTCTTCTTAGCACTGAATCACTGACTGTTACAGGAAGGCACCTTTATGCTACGTAAGAATACACAAAATTCAAATCTGTTTATCTGTTCCCAGGAGTCTTCCCAGGCAAACTGGCAAATCTCTGTAGCTCTCCTACTCCAAACTCTCACTTGGGAATCTTCTATATTGCATAAATAAGAAGAATGATCAACAGGCCAACAAAAAAGAAGATGGTCAACACCTTCTTTTAGTTTCTTGTACTTCTCAATCTTGTACTTCTCAACCCCCATGATGCCTTTTTTTTAATGTTTTATACAGTGGCAGAAAATCGTGAGCCCACAAATCCTCTCATATACCATCATCCTTTTAGTAGAACTGGCTTCACATTTGGAGGCTTCATGTTAGGATTAGGGCTTCATAAAAGCCTGGCCTCTCTAATTTCTTCAGTGCAAACAAACTGATGAACAAAATTCCTTTCACAGAGTGGCAGAATCTCACAAATGCTCTTTTCTCCCTTTTGTTTCTGACTGTAACTTTCATATACCTCTAGGAAAGAAGGATAGAGGCTGGAAGTAGCAAAGAATGAAGTCAGGAGACAATTTTGCATTCCTTCTTGATCTCTGCTACAGGAAGAAATAATTTGCTGTTATTATAAAGATATTCATTGACCTAGGATAAGAAACCATATTTACTTTTAGTAGACAGGAAAATAGCTTCTGCTTTGTAACAGCAGGCTTTGAAGACATGTTATGCCCCAGATCTGGTGCTAACAATGACTGACTGCTCCTTTCTACAATGACTGATTGACTGACTTCTTTCTACACCTGTGAAATTCAAAGATATGTTGCTCAGATCAAGAAGAAAAAATATAATTAAGGAAAATTCAAGTTGGCCATTCAAATATATATTTTTTTCTCCTCTTTTTTTCCCCCACATTTTTTCTTTTCTCTTGTAAATCTCAGTAGTCAGTTGGAGATTACAGTTCTCACAAAAAAATCTATTATTTTGTTGAAGGATGTGGTGGGAGAATATTGTACTGCTCAGAACTTCTGGCTGGTGACCAGTGGTGTTCTTCAGGGCTTAATTCTAGGGCCAGTTCTGTTCCATGTTTGTATGGATGACTTGGATACAGGAGCTGAATGCACAGTTAGTAAGTTTGCAGATGAAACTAGGAGGTGCTGTTGGCTCTCTCAGGGGACAAGAGGCCTCGCAGGCGTATCTGAATAGATTGGAGGATTGGGCAATCACCAGTGGCATGAAACTGAACAAGTCCAAATGCTGGATTCTACACTTGGGATGGAGTAACATCAGACATGAGACTAAACTGGGAGAGGAGTAGCTGGAGAGCAGCCCTGCAGAAAGGGATCTGGGGGTGCTGGTTCACAGGAGGCTTGACAGGAGTCAGCAGTGTGTGCCCTAGCAGCAAGAAGGGCAAACCCCGTCCTGGAATGCACCAAACACAGCATCACCAGCGGGTCAAAAGAGGTGATTGAATAATCACCTCTGTATTTAGTGCTGATGCAGCGTCATCTTGAGTAGCATGTGCAGTTCAGTTTAAGAAGGATGTGAAGATACTTGAATGTGTCCCAGGGAGGGCACCAAGATGGCAAAGGGCACAACAGACATGTCCTTGAGGACTTTGTGTTTGTCTGGTTTGGAGAGAAGAAGGCCAAGGGGCGACCTCACTGCTCCCCACAGCTTCCTGAAAAGGGGCAGTTGAGAGGGAGGTGCTGAGCTCTTCTCCCTGGCACCCAGTGCTAGGACATGTGGGAACAGTTAAAAGCTGCATCCATCAGGGAAGGTTCAGACTTGACATAAGCAAATATTTTCCTTACTCAAAGGGTGGTGAAACCCTGGACCAGATTTCCTTGAGAAGTGGTCAGTGCCCTGTGCCTGTCAGTGTTGAAGAGACATTTGGACAATGCCCTTAAAGCCATGCTTTAACTTTTGGTCGGTCCTGAAAGTGGTCAGGTAGTTGGACTATGTTGTGGGTCCCTTCCAGCTGACCTATTCTATTGTATTCTATGAAATTCTTTCAATTTACTGTCTGGGAATAAAATAGAACTTGAACCCATGAAACACGGGACCACAGCAGAACAAGTCTATACCAAATACAGAGTAGTATAATGCAAGATGAAAAGCACTGACATAAAAAACATAAAATGAGGGTCAACAGAACGTCAGGTTGCTGTTAAAACTCATAGCTTAGCCTCACAAAAGCAGAAAGGCTGGAATAAGTAATACTGCCTATTTAGACCCTTTGACTCATGCATATTGTTGCATTTTCTGTATATAAAAGTTTTCAGTCTCTTTCACACAATAGAAAGTCAGGATGTATCTTCTGAAAAAGGAACTGAACCCTTCCATAAAACAGAAACTTGCTAGGTCAAAACTGTTTGTAGGCTTTATTAATGAGACAGAAGAATAAAATATCTTACAGAAGTATCAAAAACAAACAAAAACAACCAAGAAAGAAAACATATAGCCAAATACTTGAAAAACCTAGAAGCTAAACCATCAATTTCAAGCTATTTAAAGAAGTAATAAACTTAATACATAATCAAGGATTGCTTAAGGAATTAGGTGCATTACTCTTGCATATTGGATTTCTTGCCTTCCTAAACTTCTGTAGCTGTATTTCCCTCTTGGAAAGCATGTGATGTCATGGCTACTCCTGCTCCACGAAATGAGATGCTGTTGGGTTAGTCCTAGGAGAGAGTTGCCATTAAGACATCAGAGATTTCAGAATAAAAACCCTATTGCTTGCCTGTATTGGTTTAGCATGGCCTGGTTTTGGCAGGGGGGAAGCTACAAGGGTGGCTTCTGTGAGAAGCAGCTGGAAGCCCATGATGGTGTTTGATGAGTGATCTGTCCAGGTCTGTATCTCAAGCCATGAGATACCCTTCATTATATTTTTCTCTCCTCTGTCCAGCTGCAGAGAGGAGTGGGAGAAAGGCTTTTATGGGTACCTGGCATCCTGCCAGCATCAACCCACTACACTTACCTCAAACCATTACCAGCCACAAAGGTGGAATTTTGCAGACCAGGAGAACTTCTCACAGAATGGGTCACGTTAAAAAGGATCACAGTGGGTCATTTGGTCCAACCTCCCTGCTCAAGCAGGGTCATCCTAGAGCACATGGCAGAGGATCCAGACAGTTCTTGAATACCTCCAGTGAGGGAGACTCCACAAGCTCTCTGGGAAATCTGTCCCAGTATTTGATCACCCACATAGTAAAGAAGTTTATCCCTGTATTCTGGTGGAACTTTCTGTGCATAATTTTCTGCCAGTTGTTACCTAACCAGTTCTATTTCTCTAAGAAATCTACGCAGAGTGGGGGAGGATGTTGGAAAATTCTTTTAACTTTAGCACAATAGTGTATAATCCCTATATTCATCATTAATGCTTAGTTTTGTACCACACAGTGCTTAGTACAAATACCAGAGATTAATGTGGCCTTGTACTAACTCTCTACATCTGTGACTAGTAAGTCTTGTGCCAGACAATGCTTCCTTATTTACTTATATTAGTGATCAATATGTACTAGCAGACATAGTTTTTAGGAAAAGGATTGTGGGTCACTACAAAGAATGATAAAGGAAATACATTACAACCTGATCCCATATTCGAAATAGTCTCAAAGAGAAAAGATTTATCAGAAGATCCAGAACCATATTTAAATAAGTCCATGGAAATAATTAGCATATATGCATGGTTGAGGAAATGTGATGAATATGTGTTAGTTTCAGGAATATAACCTGGTCTGTTGAGTTCCTAGGCATGCATATTTTGAGGAGAATTCCCCATGCATCCAGCGCTGCTAATAGTAATGTTGTCTTTCCAACCTAGTAAATTGGTTGGAGAGTTTCTTTCCTGGTTTCTGGTGACACTGTTGCCTCTTGTCCTGGTGCTTGGCACCACCAAGAAGTGCCTGGCTCCATCCTCTTCACATGCTCCCTTCAGATACTTACAGACATTGATAGAGCACTGCAGGCTCATGGACAGCTTGTTGTCCACCAGGACTCACAGGTCCTACTCCACAGAGCTGCTTTCCAGCAGTTTGGCCCCCAGCCTGTACTGGTGCAGGGGGTTATTCTTCCCCAGGCGCAGGACTCTGCAACTGCCTTTGTTGGCTTTCAGACAGTTCTCTGCCCATCTCTCCAGCCTGCTAAGATCCTTCTGAAGGGCTGCACAGTCTTCTGGGGTACTGACCATTTTTCCCAGCTTTGGCACATCAGTGAACTTGCTGAAGAGGCATCTGCCCCCTTCATGCCAGTCATTGATGGATAAGTTAAACAGTTCTGTGCTAGTACTGAACCTTGGGGACACCATTAGTGGCAGACTTGCAAACAGACCCTGTGCCACTGATTACAACTCTCTGGGATCTGCTGGTCAGTTCTCAATTGATCTCACTGTCCACTCATCCACACTTCCGGAATTTGTCTATGAGGATGCTGTGAGAGACAGAGTCAAAAGCCTTGCTGCAATCAAGGTAGACAATATCCACTGCTCTCCCCTCATCCATCCAGGTACTTGTCTCATCATAGAAGGCCATCAGGTTGGTCAAGCAGAATTTCCCTATAGTGAATCCATGCTGACTACTCTAAGCACTTTCTTGCATCCATGTGGACAGATATGGTTTCCAAAATGAGGTGCTCCATCACTGACTGGTCAGTTGTTCCCTGGGTCCTCCTTCTTGCACTTTTTTGAAGACCAGGGTGACTTGTTCTTACTTCTAGTCCTCAGGCATCCCTTCTGAACTCCAGAGCCTTTCAAAGATCATTGTTATGGTGTCTGCCAACTCTCTCAGCACTCGTAGATGCATCCTGTCAGGTTCCATGAACTTGTGGATGTCAAGCTGGCCTACGTGTTCTTTAACCCAATCCTCCTTGACTAAGGGAAATTTTCTGCTAATAAAAAAATGCATTGTCTACAACAAAGCTCTGAGGACTACACATGGTACAAAAAGAAATTTGAAGGTGCATTTTGTCTGGTTTTAAAAGAACTAGCTAATTCTTGGGAACAGGAAGGGGAAAAGATGGCTGTCAAATCTTCAGTAGTAGAGACTTAGTATCCTCTTAAAAATAGGTGTCTATTTCCTAGTGTTGATTTTTGATGCTCAAACATTACACACGCAACTCCTCAATTTAAATTGCACATTATGATGAATGAAATGCAATACATACAGGTATATTAACTTCCTCATGTTTTTGTATGCTTATGAATATTTCAGCCAAATTTCATGCATTGAGAACTATTTATGATAACAACCATCTTAATTACATAAAAACAACTAAGCTTGGGCATCTGTCAATGTACCTATCCATTTGTTCATATCTCCATCTAATTTACACAAAAAATCTAAACCTACCTTCCTGTTTAGGCTGTCATCCCTTGACCTGTCACAAAAATCTTTGGTAAAATGTCTCTGTCTTTCTTGTAAGACCCCTTATATATGGAAAACACCACAAAGAAGTCTCCCCAGAGTCTCCTCCAGGGAGAGCTGAACAACCCCAACTCCAGCCTTTTTCATAGAAGATATATGCAGAAAGCCATTTAGCTCAATATGATCTGAAAATGTCTAATGAGGAAGAAAGTTTTGAACTAGTACTTTTCTCTCCAAACTACTTGAACCCTATTTTTTTTAATTAATAGAAAACTAAATCACAATTGATTTTGTGAGGACTCTGTAAAATCACAGCAATGAGAAAGCAAAAAAAATTTCATTACTCTCAAGTTTTTCCCAACTTCTCATTTCAGAAGATCAGGTTTAAAACTATCTGATGTATAATGCAACCTTGACTTGATCAACTGAATTTCAGTAAAAGCACCTCTAAAAAAAAAAAACCACCCTAAATATTTTAACTGTTTTATCTTAGATTTTGAAAGAGGCAGAAATAAATATTTCTGGCTCAAAATAAGGAGCCCTTGTGCAGACACTCATATTCACATACAGGATCTGCAAAGGAACCCTTTCCAAAATCGGGGTAAGCAGAGATCACTGTTTCTTACAAATGAGAAGCTCAGGACATGAAGCGCTTCTGAAAGATTTTTATGATGTGTGTCTTAGTCCCTCCCTGATCCCCAGCCACTCTTCCCACTCAACAAAGCCTTAAGAATCTGCTTCTTAACAACCATGACTCGAGACCAGCTATAGAGAAGCCTACGATGGTTCGTGGAAGGACAGACACTGACATAACCCTCCAGATACAAAAACAACCACTTTCATGGCTGTTCTCTTCAGGAGGTTTTGGGAAAAAGGTCAGACTCATTCCTGACAGGCCACCAGAGTGGGAGACATTCCTGTATGCATTCACAGGCCACTGCTGGCTGCATTACACCACTTAGAGAGTTGGGGACATGGAACCATGACCAGGAAGCCTTTGCACTAAGGTGACCGAGAGGAGCCCCAGCAGCTCCTGCCACAGGCCAGACTCTGCACAAACACAAAGCAACAAGACACTTTCCTATTTAAAACAGAAATTAAAGCCCTACAGTAGAGATACAGTATAGGAACTGACATGAAACAGGCAGCTGTCAATCACCACAGCACTACAAAACCTTTCAATGGATGTCTCTCCAAAAAGTTAATAGCTAACAATCCCTGGATGGCACTTCAGGAGGGCTGAACATAGATAATTAGCCACAGGTAATTAGCCACACGTTCTGGCAACAGGGCCAAGCATAGCGGCAGGATGAAACCAGAGAGAAATAATCTCAAGAGAAATCATCCATTTCTTCTGGGGTGTTTTGGACTTTATTAGCAAGAAACCAAATGGAGATGAATGCAGAGTTTCAGACTTTGTTGAAGACTATACTGGTTAGTCAATATGGCCAAGAAATATTAAGCACATCAGATTTTTAAAATGCCCTCAAGACAAAGAGGAAACATAAGATGTTTTAAAATGTAATTCACTTTGACTGGTGGGGAAAATAATGTGTTTTTGTTAACAGACTATAAAACAGGCACTCCAGATTTCTTTTGGAAGTGGATGGAAGACAACCCCTCTCTAACCTGGTATTACTCTAACAAAACACTCATCCAACCAAATAAAATCTATACATTGAATCAATGTAATCATTTTAAGTAGTAATAATACCCTTGGTTAGGTACTTGAGGACCACTTGCTTATTCAATTACTGAATATCTAGAGTAAATGAAATGCACAAGGAGGTTTTATATGGACACTTTATGAAAGAATATTTAAATATAAATAATATTAATAAATAAGGTAGTTAATTTGGCTTTGCTTTAGCATGGTTAATGCCAAAATAGTTAGCTAATATGTTCCCTCATTCACTTGGGGCTGCACGCTTCTGTATATTCTACAATATGTTACTAATCTAAATTACTTTTGAAATTTGAGCTTAATTTAGAAAATAGATCTTGTTAAATTCCCAAAAAAGTGTCATTTCAACTAATTAATATGAAACATTAATGGATATTAATTTATCAGTTTTTTTTTTTAAAATGAAATTCATCAGAAGTCAAATCTGAGATTACATATAACAGGAAATAGTGTCTGGACAATAAATTTTTATGTTCTTAGCTTGCAGATACAATAAGTTTTGGAAAAGAACTATTTATGACTATGTTCAAATGTGAACAACTTGTACATAACATAACAAATATTCTTGGCCCTCATCTCCACTTTACACCAAAAAACTGTAACTTGACTTTTTGGGACACAAGGAAGAAAAATAAAACCAAAAAACAACAGATCTGTCTTCTAAATTCATACAGCCTGTTTTTCTCAATTTCTCCTTCTCTCCTTCTCCTTTCTTAGGATAGTTTCGGGACAGCAACTTATCAGCCTCAAGGACTAATAAATTCCATTTTAATATTAGTGTTTTCTGTTAAACCTCAAGAAAACATTATTTTTGATGAAGCTGAGTCATTGCTGTCTTCTCAGTAGTGGGGGGTGAGGAAACCATTTTACCTTTTTGCTCTCAGCCACCAACCTATGACTCTCCAGAAGTCTTGAAAATGCCAAGAGGGCATCAAAAGCCAGTGAATTTTCATTTTCTTCATTCAAATACTTCCCTTGTTTGTTGGTAAAGACACTGTAAAAGCCCATGAATATACATATCTATTTAACTGCATCATTCCTGTTTCGACATCTGGTCCTTGAGTGCCATGCTAAATTTTATCCAAAATCCACAAATCTTCAGTTTTAGCTAAGTTACCTTTTGGTAGTGAAACTGGAGATCAGTTGTTTCCCCCATCTACTTTATGTCAGTCTAACTGGAAGCTTGCACTTAGATTTCATGCAGAAAAAAAATGAAAAAATTAAGAACTCAGACATCTGAAATGCTTCCCACTGCAAATATAAACACAGACAGCAGAAATTTCAGACTTGACTGTGTTAAGTAAGACTAGAGGATTTAAAGCAGAGTTTATTGGGGCATCAGAAGTTTTGGGGCAGCAGAACTTTTATCCAACTGGAGTGAAACTGCTGGCAAACAAAAATGATAAAGCTTTTGAGAATTTAAACAAGAGTGAGAAAGAAGGCTGACAGGTGCTAAGGAGCACTCAGGTCAGACAAAGACATCTGCCAGAGACTTCAACAACATAAAAGTAACTTTGAATCCAGTAATGGAAGACAAGACAAAAAATTAGAGTTGAAATGAAGGAGGTGCAAACTGAAATCATAGAAGTAATTTCCATAGAGAAAAAGCATCCACCAGGCTTTTAAAAAATCCATTAACATTATAATGAATTTAAACAAAAGTCCACCTACATGTGATGCTGCTTTGGCATGTATAAAATAAGAGAAAACTTAAAGGGGTTAAAGCTGTAAAATAGAAAAAGCTGTAAAATAAGAACATACATACTAGTAGGGTTTTANATTTATTATATTTATTTATTTATTATAATACAATGGAGAGATTAACAACTGCAAAGGTTTTACTTTTTAACTCTAGACAAAAAAATATTGGCTCAGCGGATGAGAGATAAAATTCTGGATCCAAACAATTTGGTTCTGGCTGTGTGGAAGGACCTACCACTCTCTGCCTAGGAAGAGGGGCACTTCTGGAGGCACTTTAGTTTGGAGGGTATTTCAAATATAGGTCTGTCACCACCAGAGAGGATTTAGGCTAATTGTTTGACAGAATTAGAAACAGCAAACAATCCACCCTCCCCCCAGCTCCAAACTGAAATTTAACCTTCTCAACACAAAATTAAAGAAAATGTACTATTTCATGACTTGCTTCCAAGTTACCCGGGCCCCCGCAGCTACGGACGGTCGTGGTAAATACCCAGCGAGGGACG
>VXBC01000495.1:592745-607406 GCA_013399945.1 Ploceus nigricollis | reverse complement strand
TTAAGAACTCAGACATCTGAAATGCTTCCCACTGCAAATATAAACACAGACAGCAGAAATTTCAGACTTGACTGTGTTAAGTAAGACTAGAGGATTTAAAGCAGAGTTTATTGGGGCATCAGAAGTTTTGGGGCAGCAGAACTTTTATCCAACTGGAGTGAAACTGCTGGCAAACAAAAATGATAAAGCTTTTGAGAATTTAAACAAGAGTGAGAAAGAAGGCTGACAGGTGCTAAGGAGCACTCAGGTCAGACAAAGACATCTGCCAGAGACTTCAACAACATAAAAGTAACTTTGAATCCAGTAATGGAAGACAAGACAAAAAATTAGAGTTGAAATGAAGGAGGTGCAAACTGAAATCATAGAAGTAATTTCCATAGAGAAAAAGCATCCACCAGGCTTTTAAAAAATCCATTAACATTATAATGAATTTAAACAAAAGTCCACCTACATGTGATGCTGCTTTGGCATGTATAAAATAAGAGAAAACTTAAAGGGGTTAAAGCTGTAAAATAGAAAAAGCTGTAAAATAAGAACATACATACTAGTAGGGTTTTACTACTGACAATTCACTGTATGTTTACAGTAATATTTTTTTATTAATTTTTTTTAATACCGTGGACTGTCTCCACATTGGGATCCACAATGACTTGAGCACACAGAGAAAATTCCTTCCGGACCAAATTAAACTGGAAGATCTCTTCAGAAGAGCATGTAAAGCACTCTACCCACTAATGGGCATTCACAGAAACACAGATCCAGACTAGGATGAGTCTGAAATAAAACCCTGAAAAGTGTGCAATGTCGACATCAGACACCACAAAGCGTTTCAGTACTAAGAGCCTCCTTCTACTGGTCTGCTCTGCTTTTTATCAGAGGCACAGGGTCTGGAAAGATCTTAAACAAGAGTGATAATAGAGGCTAACACAATACGTCTCCATAGAAAGTGGCAAACTATTATATTCAGCAAGATTTTGGAAAGCAAATTCTTGAAACAACTTGCTGTCTTTGGCAACAATTTTTAAATGCTGTACAGTCACATGATACATTCTATGAATACTGTCGTTTTATCTTAGTATTTTTTACAGAAAACAGCCATGCAACAAAACTCTACCTCAGGACAAATTCTTCTTGAGTAGANCAACACAAAATTAAAGAAAATGTACTATTTCATGACTTGCTTCCAAGTTAATAAACCAAACTCACACACTGTATTTCTGCTCTATTTGATCTGCTCTCACCCTCTCCATATAAACAACTTTCTTCCCAAAGAACAAAGTGAAACTAAAAAATATACTGACACACAGAAAAACCTCCAGTAATACATCATTAGATCTGCAATCTCTCTGCTGTATAAGGTGGCTCCTTTCAAATTTATTATTAAAGCTGTGCATGGCTACTAAGACATGTTGCAAAAAGTAACCATAAGTAGGACTACTTACAGGTGTATATATAGATGTAAATAATGCAATTACTGTTATTCTACATTCCAAGTTTAACTAAGGAACCAATAAATAATCATATTAAAGAATAAATTAAGAGCTTCTTGTTTACTAAATTTCTACCCTCTCCTTTTCTGCTGAATTATAACTATACGAGTTTCTTCATTTCAAACATAGCATAGACAGTTCTAACTTGTTCTAGAAACAAACACATTTTCTCTTAGGAAATGGTTATACCTATGAGCAGGCAAAGACAATCAAAAAGTTCAAATCCAAACTTAAATCCAAGCTTTACCCAAACTTTCAATCCTAAACTACAGTTTTGGTTTTCTATTACTCCAAAACATGACTCATGACAGAAACCTGCTCTCAGACCACCACAGGAGAAATATCCAGAATACATTTACATCTATTTTAGTTCTAGAGTAAATTAATGAAACAGAAAAAAACGAGGGAAAATGTCAATGCTCAAGATTTCCATGCACAAAAATAAAATACACATTTCTGTCTTACTGCTTCCAGACAGCCTCTTTGCTTATCTGCTGGATTATGAGTAGTCCTTTCATTTCTTTAAACAGCTGCTGAAACTGAAACAACGCCTGTATTAGATACTGCCTTGCAATTTCCTGAAATGATGGACTGCCTTCTGCTTAGACATCACTCAAAAGAGACAGCTCTGACTCTGAGGGCCCATCTGCATCTGGGAATTCCAGTTATAAACCTAGTGGTGATTCTGTTTCACAAAGGGGTTAATTTTCCATACATCAGAATTACTAGCTGCTTCATTGCTTATGCCCTTTTCCACCTGCTGTCTTTGCAGTTACAAACTGTGTAATCATTAACTTTTTCTCCACAATATGTAAGTGGTAGACAGTTTTCATCAGAGCAGCTACTATTTTTGCAATGAATTTCAAAAAAATCCAGAGATTTTTTTCACCTTTTTTTTTTTAAATTTTAATCCTGGAAAACAAAGAAGGAGCAAGACCTAACAAAAACATAAATTTGAGTTATTACCCCTAACCTAAAGCTACTGCAGATACATCCAAAAGAAATGTTGCAGTAGTTAAAGTTTCATGCTCAAAGCAGCAAGTCTGCTTTCAGGATA
Organism: Ploceus nigricollis; assembly: GCA_013399945.1. NCBI lineage: Eukaryota > Metazoa > Chordata > Aves > Passeriformes > Ploceidae > Ploceus > Ploceus nigricollis. Next base: position 604,859 of record VXBC01000495.1, on the reverse strand, counting down.
TTGCATCTTATACTCCTAATGGGTGAAGTTAAAAATGCCACTGTGCTTCCTGACGTCTGCAGCTGAGGTAGCCTTAAATCCACTCTAAGTTTGGAGAATTTGCTTTAAATACCAAGTGCTTGGGGCACAACTTTGATGCCTAATATTTTTCTTTTCTGCGCTTGTGTACTTTGTGTCAATATGTGTAAGTGTATAGATAAGATTTAAATGTTTTCAGACTCTATATACCTCATTTGCATGTTCAATGGAATGTCTATGTAGCCAAAACTTATATTTGTTTTTAGAATCAGAAGAATCAGAAAGAGCTGCAAGTAAACATTTGCCTATCACACATTCCTTTGAATTGTTCCAACTATCACTGAAGGTAATGTCATCTACAAGTTTATATACTTAATCTCTAGACAACTACTACTGTGTTTTCTACTGGAAAGTTTGTGTGCATAAGCAACTTCCCTTTTGAAACTTTCCAAAAGCAGACAGGTTTTGTGAATAACTACCCTCTTTCCCTACATTCCAAGATCAGAGGTAATTACATCTAGTGGAACGTATTACCTGAAATTATACTGCATATTTTCTGAATCACTTATCTCTCCACAATGTATGCAGGTATGACATATAGAACTGTGAACACATGTGATATTTACTACCATAAATCTCTAAATCCATTGAATAAGTTTTTTTTTAAAATGGATTGTCCAGCTCTGAACATTCAACAGCCCATTCTATAAACTGAGTAATTAAATCTGGGAAGGGCAATCTCTCTAAAACCATAGGTCAACTTTTTTTTTGTCTATATTCCAAAAAGGACATGTGATAAATGGTACACTACCAAAATGTGCTTTTTAAAAACTGCAAATATGGTTAATCTGCAATTTTAAATATTTAAAGATATCTGGAATGTCATTTGAGATTCTTATGAAGTCCGAAGTCCTTAAGCATCTGTTTTATGGCACAGATATATATTTATAATCCCATTCACATTGCACACATTTTTAAATACTACTCCCATGATGAAAAGAAAAAACAACCTTGCTCAAAAAGATAAATTCTATTGCTTTCTAAGTTAAAGATAAGCTGCTATAGTGTGTAAAAAGAGGAAATTCTGGTTACATCTTGAACTGGTTCACTGTACACTGAAGCTTAATCTGAACACAGATGTGGGCTGAACAATAAACACAGGTTATATACTGGGGATGTGTAATGTGAAGCACAGGAGGATAATCAGGCCGCCAGTTGATCACATCTACAGAGCTAGGAGATGAATAACTATTTGCCGTAGCACCTATTTATTTGACAAGGGAGAAATAAGGGTAATTTCTTTTGGTTCCATAATAAAGACTTCTGACTTTGGTTAAAAAAATTGGGTGACTGAGAGGCTGGAGAGCAGCCACAGGGAGAGTTCACCATAGGGATTTATTAAGATAAGCTTGCCCAAAATTTTAAAGTACTTTCTGCTTCATACGTAAACAGAACATTGCTATTGTACTTCAAGAATTTCTTCTTCATTGCTGCCGTCATATCATCATGCAAAAATATTTCAAGACATTTCCAAAAATGCATAATCTCTTAACATTGCCATCTGCAGAGCCAGAATGAAATGAACAAATGTGTTCTGACTTTGTGAACGAAACATTCTATATTTCAGTGACTAGACTATGCTGTAAATGCCCATTAACCATCCATCTGATCATGTTTAATTTTCACCATTTCTGCAAAAACCTCATTAATGACTTCTCCAAATTACTGACATGCAGTTGGTCTCAGTTTATGTGACTAGTATTGCATGTGGTTATGTAGCACAACTAACACCCAGCAGACTACAGGCCAAATCTTCATTTCATTGCAAGGCAACATTTTACCATAAATTTAGATGGCTGAAAGATAGGGAGTTTCTTTTGTTACTTCCACAGATTTATCCAACAATCATGAATTTGAATCACTGCTGAAATATGCTGCAGAGGCTTCAGCTAACATAAGGAGAATGAGGAAATCAATGCATCCTAGACCCTTACAGGGCACTTTCATTTCTACTTTTGGCAGTCCCTGCCCAAAGAAGAGTTGCTCATGTTTTTAATTTAAAACCAAAATTTCCCCCACCTCAGAAAAGTCTCACAGGGATTCCTGTATAAACAAGAAAGTCAGCTGATATGTGGAAAAGCATTCAATCCCTTCCCTCTTTCAGATTAGCTATTATTAACAAGAGGCTGAAAAGAGGCACTCCAGGATGCTTTTTCTGCAGCTGCCTAAAGATCAGCTCCACAACGCCTGCCTGATGGGGAGAGCTCCCTTAGTCACTGGAAAATGAGAAATACAAAACCCCAAACCTACATGAGAAACATGAATGATTATTTATTTTCATACTCAAATAAGATTATTGGTAATTGCCTCTGCATGCCACAAAACACACTATTGCTGCTACCCTCTACTTCCATGCAGAGCATAGGCCTGCTCAGCTCTAATCCCTTGTGTAAATAAGTCTTTTGACCCAGGGCTCACATTCCTGACAAAATCTCTTTCCACTGTCTGAAAATCAGCAGGTTGCATGAAACCATAAGCAAAAGAAGCAAGCAAAATGTCAATCAGCAGCCTGAAAACGTACTTGCTGTCAAGGCAATGCAATATCTCTCACCAACAGTCACGTGGCTTTTGCTCATTCTGTCCACCTCCTACAACATTTTGTCTGTGCTCCAGTGCCCAGAAAGGCTGAGTAAAGGAGCCAAGCTTCATTTTACCAGCAAACAGCAGTCACAAGCAGACCCTTGGCTGGGGCTCTTTATGGAAAAGCTGTATAGGCAGAGGGGAGGGCCTGATTCACACAGGAAGTAAAAGCACCTGGAACTCCCTCTCAGGTGAACTCACTGACAGCCACCTCACTAATTTTAAACACTAAAGCCCCTTCACATCACCCTCTTGGTGATGTGAAGGCAGTGCCAGCTCTGACTGTGCCTGCCCAGCCCCCTGGGGCTCCTCCACTCTGCTTGCTGCCCACAGCCTGGGGCCATCAGCACCTGAGCCAGTGTCCCCAGGTCCCCATGGCCCTGCCCTCCTGGGCTCACACCCTGTCCTGTCCCCATCCCCATGGAGGTGCCCAGTGCTTGGGGCTGGGGTTGCCATGTGGCTGGGGTTGTGGAAGAGCTTGGGCTGCCCGGCCTCCCAGTCACCTCCTGGGGTCCAGGGAGCCTGAGTCACTGCGCCTTGGATGTCTGCTTTCATCTCACTCCTAAGTGAAAAAGGCTCATGAAATTGGGATGTACAAGGGGGGAAAATTGCAATTCAAACTTATACATTTCCCTGAGTGAGATCTAATATTTCTAAAACAGAAGATAAAAATAATTTAAAAACTGAGATTCTCTTATAAGTTGAACAGAAATAAAGGTCACAAAAATTGATTTGCTTTCTCTACTAGATCAGTTATCAGTGACTAATGGATCATCTAATAGAATATTGCTATTTTATTGAAAAAGGACACCTCCCAAACCATCTTTTATTCATTCTTTGGCAGTAGTTGTTTCATTTTTCCTAATTTTTCAATATTAAAATGAAGGTCAAAAAGGACTGTCTCTTGTCAGTTACAAAGTTATTCAACCAAGTCCACTGCATTAATTACAGACTGTATACTGCTTGAAATAAGAATGAAAGAGGAAAGCCAAATTAAGGTGCAAAATGTTTACCTGAAACTTAGATTTCTCTTGAAACTAAGAGAAATGCCTTAAAATGCCACTCTAAGAAAATCAATTTACAAAATGCAATTGTTTCTTCCTACAGTGAAAAGTAACCAGCCAGCAGTATATTGATATTTTATTGATGGGCACAGTAAAACAACATATAAAAACACTTTCTGTTGACTCATTTACAGGTTTTTCATCCATGTTTCTTCACGTGCTATTTCTTCAGTTGATTTGAGTTCCACTTATACTTTCTAAAAATACTCTTTGTCTCGAAAGGTCTGCTTTGATTAAGACATCCTTACTTTTACTCTGCAAAAGTTAGGAAACCACTTCACCATGTCACAACTTTTTTTTTTCCTCCCAAACCCCGGAATCAACTAAACTAAAAAGACATGCTTCCCCCAAACTCAAGTCCTTGGAACTATATCTGCAGGTGCCTCAGTTTTACTAATCATTGCAATTGCACTGAAATGCAGAAATTAGCTTTCAGGTCACCATGTACATACCTTCTCTCTTATGCACCACACATTTGAAACATCTGACAACAGTTTTATTTTAGGATGGTTAATCATCCATGAGTATTTACTTATAAAAACCTGTTTTCAAGGGAACCTAACTAGACCATAAAAATTTGCTTTAGGCAGAGACAAGCACAAAACAGAAGTTAATGCTTTTAGTTTGTTTCCAGAATAATAAAAACTCATTTGAGCACTACTAAGTCATTGACATCAGTGGATCCAATAAAAATTGCTTTTACTTTTAAATCAAGTTTTGCTAACCAGAGTGTAAAGATGCCTAACTGTTCTGATATTTATTTGAGGTCTAAGATACTTCAGAGAATGACCAAGTCTGGCAGAAAAGGCTTTTCTTGAGAAGGGAAGGGATGTTATTACAAAAGGTTCCTTTTTACAGATCTCGCAGAGCAGAGCTGTCACTGGGAAGAAAGTCTCTTGTAGGTCATGCTATCACAATGTTTTTCTTGCACATCAGTGAAAAGTCAATAGTGTTTTCAAGTGCACTCAGTGCTCATCTACTTCTCCTCTCACTAATACTGATGCCTCAGGTTTTAGCTTTTATATTTTTCAGATTCTGTACTGCTTTAGTGTGTAAGTCTAGGCTTCATATTAGGGGATAGTAAGCTCTCTTCACAGAGTAGGTAGACAAAACAATTCCTTCTCTAGCTGGAGACCAAGGACAAATGATCCAAATCTCAGGCCCAAGAGCATAAACAATGGTGGACCGAAAAGAGAAAACAAGAAGGATGGGACTTCATGGGCTAAAGCTGTAGATGGACAATTAGCTCCAATGTGCTAATGGACCAGAACTTATAAAAGTGTGAGACCTTGTGACCAGTCGTCCATTTTTGTGGCCATTTTGGGTTGTGCTGCCCAAGGTGGATCTGTTGAGGCCTCTTAATAAATAACTACTTTATTCTTTAGCTCTGTGTAGTCTCTGTTCTAGGTCAGCCTTCACAAGGCATCAATATCACCATCACTAACATTCCCTGGGGTCCAGTGGGAGCTCAGGTGAGTCACACTGAACATTTTCTGAAAACATGTTAATAATGACTTTAGAATATTGTTTAAAAATAGGAGTGTTCGTCTTTCTAATGCCACATCACTGTCTGTTCTCCATGTATTTTTCTTTCTTATTTCAGATGTATTGACCAACTGTCTAAAACACTGGTTTCCTGTTTTGTCCAATACAATTATCTGTAGACAGCTATAACGGTGATCTTTAGAATCAAACAGAATTTTTGTATTGTAATGTTATACATACAGGGTATTTACATAAAGGTATGATACACTAGCCTGCCTGCAAAACATTTTCCCCATCCATTTCTATCCCAGACTCAAGCCTATCAAAATTCCTTTAAGAGCTTCTTTATATGCTTTAAAACTAAGAAACTGCCACAATCAAAGTTGATTTGCTAGAAGCAGTAGCATATTTATAAAGCATCCCAATGCACTGCTGGCAAATCCTACAGGGCATATAGTCTATGCACAAGCACACAGGGAATACTGTTCCCACACCTTTATCCTCTCTTTTTTTTCCATAATTTCTTTCTTTGCTTTTCCACTATGCTCATTCCCCACTTTTCTTTTTTTTCACTGTCTTTATTCTCAGCATATTTTTCTATTTGTCCGTAGAGTCAAACACGAGTCAAACCATGCTAAGACTCAAGCCTACACAAATCCTTCTTATTCATAAATAAAAGAAACAGTAGGGATGGCCTTGGACTAAGCCTCTAATCTGACCTCCCTAGAACTTGGAGAAAGCTCAGATCTAACTTGACCTTCCTTAACCAGGACCATATATATACATGTGCAAGCAAACCCCATCACATTTTAGATGAGAGTTACATACAAAAAGTGTAAAATTTGGAAAAATATGTCAAGAATGAAGCACATTGGAGACAAACATACAAGTGACTTCAGAAATGCAGGGATTTTTCTTGTCTACTGATAGTGCTAGAAGTGCCAATAAGACTTGCTATGCTACAGCACATCAAGGCAATGTTTTTCAGCTTGGCACATAACATTTTGACAAGTCATTTAAGACCTTAAACTTTAATGAATATGGAAGCAATAATAAAAATGCATGACATATACAGTGTGTTTTTGCTGCCTAAGAGAATGTTTTTCTACCAGAATGTGTTCTGCCTGTACCCTCTCAAAATGTGGATGGTTATCTGCTGATGAACTCACAAATGCTCTTAAACTCAATGCTTTATTGTAAAAGTCTATATGGTTTTATTACTTGTGTACACAAACACACCCACATTTCCCACCCATCATAAATATAAATCAGGAGAGAAATAAGAAATCAAAATTCCTCCTCAGTCATTCTCAACAACTGCAGTAATCTCATTTTCACCATTCAGTGCTCACACATACAGAAATGCAGGTGCTTACTTCTAGTATTGCTAAGATAGTAAGTTAAATCAGTTGAGGGGTCAGGAATGTTTGGTAATACAATGTTTGATAAAGGGTTCAGGTAGCCTTTTGAAAAATTAACTCCTGCAAATGAGGTCTTGTCCCCCTGCAAAGAGCTTCATTCTTCTGGGCAGTACAATTACGCAAGAGTCTTAGAGAAGTGTAAGATTTCTCATCCCCGTGGGCACCAAAGTTCAGATAGTGCTAAATACTCAAATACTCTCCTTCCACTTTCCAATTAGCTTTCTCATAAACACATGCATTTTCCTGCTGATGCATAAAACATGTCTGTTAGTTTGAGCAATGCCTTAGACCCAAAGAGTGTCAAACATGGAACAACTAAATTTTCTAGAAATTCTAATGAAGTAACAGGCAGAGTACACAATTCTGAAGTTGCACATTTATTTCTAGAATATATGTCCTTTGGATATTTCTGTTCTAAAGCCAATATTATATTTATTTTTTCCTTAAAAACCACAGATATTTGGAGAAAACTCTGACAGTGTTTTAGTTCTGTTACTTTACAGATTACAAGAACAGACTCATCTTTGCACTTCCATCAAGATGAAAGCTGGATTTTAAAACACTTACTCAGTTTTTACCTAATCTGTCTTAATATCATAAAACGGAAATACCCTTTTTAATCAGCAGAAACATGAATCAATTCAGAGTAGCTATCAAATAATTTCCAATAAATATCAATATATTGCTTTTTCTCTCCCATAACAATAAAAAAATGGCACATTTGGGCACACCATCCCCAAATGACTTATAATAATATACTGTCCATTCATCCATTCATCCATCCATCCTGGGAGCATAACAGTTATAACACTATGATTAATAATACCTCCTTCAAAAATCATGTTCCATTTTTGGCAACATATTATGGGTCTATAATGAAATTAGGCTAAATGTTCTTTATTAGATACCTTCCAATTTTTAGAACGATGTAATTTTCTCCAGGTAGGTAAGAGCCCACCCACACAGCAGAAAAAGAATATCAGGAGTTTTGGAAGGGGAAAACACATCTGTAACTGTGATATATTTATAGTCAAAGACACACAGACCTACAATCTTTAAACCAAACACTCCTCATTATGTCTTACATGGTATATCATGTTTATGTGATGATTAGTCACAGAAATTACATCAGTTACTCAGATACAAAATTACTTCTGAGAAGCTCTGCCTTTTACTCTGCATTTGTTTAACCCTCACTTATGACCAGGGCTATTCAATTGCAAGGAGCAGACTGGAAGCAATTCTGTTTATTTCCTTGGAATATTTCTTAGGATGAAGAAAAGAAATCACACTTTTTATTTGCCCCTCAGTTACAGGTATTGAATATTAAGGCTCTAGCTAGTGCCAATTATAGCCCATTTTGAAAAGACTGGCATGCTTTGCATGACCTTCTCTGTCCTTGGACATGGAAGAGTTTGTTTATGGCTGATTTGGGAAATTCATTGCTTTGTGATTCAGAAACAGAACTCAGGTAAGAAAAATGCTCTTCCTTCTAGTGTATCTCCCTCTGCTTTCCAACTCCTTTCCAATCTTTTTGTGGCTGTATCCTAGCTGGATGTGTCTCCCCCTGCCACACCACCCTGTACTTGTCACGGTGCCTGCGCTCCAGAGTAGTGTACTATAAGTGTACTCGTGAATATTTGCACTGGTTTAACATAAAATCACAACTAAAAACACAAAGCAGTGAATCTCAAAGAATCATTCCCTTTATCTAAAATAAATCAAACACAGAAGAATTTTGTCCCTGACATGAATAAATTCTGCCTGGGGAAGCAGTCAACCCAACAAGCGGAATGAGTGAGTATGTGTGTGTGTAAACTTGCAACAGGTACCCTTCTATGAACTTACAGATCATTTCAATCTCCTTTTCAATCTACCACGGATCCAGATAATGCTTATGAGCATCTCTTGAAATTTTTCCTAAATGATACAATAGGAAAAAGAATGCTTCACATTTTTATCCCAGTAAATAATCACCATATCCTTGCTCTGTTAGTTCTTCAAGTAATTCATTTCATGCTCTCCTTTTATAGCCTGTCTAAAGTCCATAGCACTCTCCAGTCCATATATAATTTGCAAGATCCGCATTGCCTCTCTTCTCTTTGCATCTTTTCACCAATTTCACTCCTGCAGCACATTAAGGACAAATGTTTTTGCTCCATTTGCAAAGTTATTGCCTAACTTGGCCTAGATTACCTAACCAAACACTTAAAAACCTCCTCTACCTTCTCCCTATAGAAGGACAGGCATGATTCTGATTTTCTCATAGTGTATTCTCTCGCTTCCCTGTGCTGAATGCTACACTTCAAATACTTTATTTGACACATAATTTTTGATGTGTCTTAATTTCAGGAAAAAGAAAGAGAAAGAAATGTATGCTAGTTCTACACAATTGTGGTGAATAAGCATTCAACTATGTATTTTTAAACTAATTTCAAGAAACTTGGCCTCCCTAAAAATATAGGCCAGCAGCTCTTCCAAGAAATGAAAGAATCAGCTACTTGCTTAGGGATTTATAAATCTACATCTAGAGATTAGTTTGGGTAAGAGAGGGGGAAAATGTGCCTTTCCATCCAACCACTAAAGTTTGTCTGGCTACATACTAACAGAGCTACAACTTCCTGCTATGCTTGAGTAAGCTGTGCTCATGACAGCTCATTGTACTGGGACATGATATATGTATTTTGTAGACACCTCAGAGAATGAGAACAAATCTTGCTGTAAGCTCTATTATGTGATACCCCAGGATTTTCTTTTGCTCACTCGCCTATGAAAGACTGTGATAGCTATAGTCATCTTCCATTCTGCATCTCTAACCTACACATTTCTAACACATTAAAAAAGGCAGGGGGGAGCAACATCCATCCTCTGATGTTTCCTGTGAACTGCTTTTTCTTATTACAATTGAAATAGAACTTGTAAAATTCTGATGAGATGAGAAATGTTTTATTGGATGGCACAGCTGTCACGCACAGGGGCAGAAAGCTGAAAGATGTTAAAATATAGAAGTTATTATTTCTAATAATTGTCTGCCACACTTTGACTAACTCTTTGTTTCTTCTTTTCCTGGATGAATTGTTCATTAAAAATAATTGTTATAATTGGCATATATATATTTGGCCACTCTAAGCCATGGCATTCTCAGATTCAAGCATTAGATTTTTGTTCTCAGGCTTCTTAAGAAATGAGATTATTTATGCAAATCCATCTCTTCACAATTTCTCTTAAGGAAGTTTAGGATGAGTTTTACTATAGAAAAGTGAGCTTTGATTTTTCTGAAAGGATTAAGCACTTTCAGTAAAAATCTCCATCATCTCTAAAGGTCATTCTTAATAAAGTCACAAGCACCAAGGAGGAAATAGGTCCCAGTTGACAGGTCACTGGAAATAGAAACCTGGAAAACTGGATTCAATTTTCAGTATGGTATTGACTCCCTGAGTGCCTGAGCAAATAATTTCACTTCCTCATGCCTTTGTCTCTCTCTCTCTCTCCCCCCCTCTGTAATACAGGAGTAATAGACCCTGAGGTCCAGCTAAAGAGTGTGACATGACATGCAGTCCAAGATTCACCAATGGAAGATCAGAGCCTGTATGAAAAGTTAGGCAAGTTATTATTTGTCATCTTATGGATTCTTCTAAAAATAACTATTTCCACTAAAGACTTTGTACACCAGTTACCCTGCACAATAAAAAATGTTGAGAATACACAGCCACAGTAACCTGATTTTAGGTGTACAGGCTGAAGGAAAGGATCATGGCATGATGGTTCAGTACAGTATAACACCATCGAGGCCACTATCAAGCGCGTCTAAATACTAAGCTGATTTTCAGATTTACTTCACTTTCTCCCTCTCCAAGATGACTACAAAGGAGGAGTTATCAAAACAATCAGCTTCAGGTAAGCTCTTGCTGACTCAACATTGTATTTTTATCCCTCAGATGGGAAAAAAAAAAGTCCAATTATAAAACACCCTGCATTTCCAGAGTTCCATGGAGAAATACTGCCAGACTTCAAGGAGAGACGATCTTGTTCTCATTCCTCCAGCTGAAAGTCAAGTTTGCATGGGAGTAACCAGATGCAGGCATTTGGCAGGCATGGCCTTCCAGGAGGAGACACCAGCAGGGTGTCAGCTCCACTGAACTGCAGGGGTTGACTCAGGCTGTTTCAGAAACACGAGCTCCTACTGTCTTTCAAGATGAGAGATTTGAACATCATCATGCATGAGTTTCCAAGGGCTACAGAAATGAGTGATTGCATTCATTTCATTATCTGAAGGCTGTGCCTTGGGCAGGGACACCTTTCACTAGACAAGGCTGCTCAAAGCCCCATCCAGCCTGGCCTTGAACACTTCCAGGGACGGGGCACCACAGCTTCTCTGCCTTTTAACAGACAGCAGTAAATAATTAAAACTGCTTCACTTTCTCAGATGATTTGGAAGAAAAAAGAAGGTTTAGTATTTTATCTTCCTAAGAGTTTTTGAGGACTATGTTTGACAGTTCAGTGGGCTTCAATACTAGAAATACTTAAAAATTCTTACACTACTGCTAGAAAACTTGTTTTCTAAAACAATAGCTTCATAATACCTCTCCCCTAAGGAGACACAGAATGCATTTAGTACAATAATCTGGAACTAGGTTTAAGTACAAAAGAGAATTTAAAAACAAGAGAGATGTTCATGAAGGGCATTACTATTGATAAACTGGAAATTAGATGTTGCCCTGATATTTCTTCAATTTCACTGTGTGCTTGTGAACAGGAAAGGAGATCCAGAAGTCAGACAGATGAAAGACCAAGAAATGACACAGGCATTACTAATTCAGTTAGATCATTAGGCTTACAGAAAATTGATAAAATATGTGTAATAGGGATGATGAGCTACTCTCTTTATGTGCACAGGTTCTGAAATGCATCTCTTTTGTGGCATACGCCATCTGGCACACCAGAATGGCTGGATTTGTTTATGATAACTCAGGCCACTGCTCAAGAGTAGTTCTGCCTCTGGCTGTCCATCTCACTCAATGGGAATATACCAGACTCTCCACATTCCTCAAGGATTTCAAGAACCATTAAGCATGGGTGGGTTAAGGCTGCATGTGGTAGCTTATACACCTAAAACATGTGGAAATAACTCCCACAAAATCCTGAATGGACAGGAGAGTCTAGGACTTTATGCAGAGACGTACTGGCCCCTCAGAGACCTACTGAGTCCTCTCTTGGTGCTCTTCTAATTGCTTTAAAGCTTCAGTTAATACCCTGGGTAGAGTTAATATCTTATCAGTTTTATTCTCAGTTCCCAGGTTTCTCTAACATAAAGGAGACAGGCAGCTCTTCCTCAAAAAAATCACTTAGCTTGCAGCTAATGAGACTGTCTGCCTGTGGCATCATTGGCACAGAAGACTAATTCCAGATCTTCAGCAGCTCTTGCTTCACTCTGAAGTGTGTCCTCCAGTTGAGGAAAAATTGATGGTGGTTAACAATAGAAGAAA
>VXBC01000495.1:556078-592699 GCA_013399945.1 Ploceus nigricollis | reverse complement strand
TTTTTTTTTTTTTTTTACCAGAGAGTCTTCCTCTTTTCCCTGCACTAAAATAAAAGTGAATTCTGAGAAAGAACTGAACAATGTGCCCCCGTTATTGAGAGACATATACATACTGCAATGCAGCTTTTAAATGCTAGTACCTAAAAAACTTTAAGGTATGAGGTAGGAAGACCTCAGACTCATAACACAAGGGTACATTTCATTGCCAACATTGTGGTTCGTAGAAGAGAATTCTGCTAGCTAATTATTCTTCAGACTGCTAATTTGTTCTTTCACCAGAATAAAAGGATTCCCCTCTGGGTACAGCTCCTTCTTTTCCCTCAGGTACCTGACATTGCTGAAATTGAAGGCCATAATTCAATTAAAAAAGGATAGGACTCTTAATGAAAATTAACCACTCAGAAACAGATGTTGATGACACAGAAATGTCAATACTCCCCATGAAGCACCACTGGCTGTCATGTGGATGGGAAAATGCAGAGACATCTGAACTGGGAATTACATACCAGATGAGGTAACTATACTTACATCTGCAGACCACTGTTCAAAGAAGTGCTTAAGCACAGATTAGATTACATTAATCTGCTTTGCCATATACTTACATTTATTCTGTGTGGGTAACATCACTAGCCAAAAGGTATGATTTCACGGTAGTGCATTCTCCCTGATTGCTAAGCCACCTTTAGATATCTGATTTCTTATGGCATACATGAAAGCAATGCCTGGATTTCAGAATTCCAAAATCTCAGAGTTTTTAGGGTTGGAAGGGACCTCTGGGGATCATCAAGTCCAATGCCCCTGCAAAGGCTGGGTCACCTAGAGCACGTTACACAGGAAGGGTTTTAAATGCCTTCACAGAGGAAGACTCCATGACCTCTCTGAGCAGCCTGTCCAGTGCTCTGCCACCCTCAATGTAAAGAAATTCTTCCTCGTGCTGAGGTGCAATTTCTTATGTTTTAGTTTATGGCCATTGCTCCTCATCCTGTCACTGGGCACCACTGAAAAGAGTCTAGCACCATCCTATTGGCATCTACCTTTGAGATATTTATAGGCACTAACAAAATCATCTCTCACTCTTTCCTCTAAACAAGCCCAGCTCCCACAGCATAAGAGAGATGCTCCAGACCCCACATCATCTTTGTGGCCTCCACTGGACACTCTGTAGCAACTTGTCTGGACACAGCACTCCAGATGTGGTCACACCAGGGCTTAGTAAAAGGGCAGCATGACCTACCTTGACCTGCTGGCCACACTCTTCCCAATGCACTCAAGGATACCATTGCCCCTCCTGGCTACAAGGGCACTGCTGTCTCATGCACAGTTTGTTACCCACCAAGACTCCCAGGCCCTTCTCTGCAGAGCTGCTCTCTAGGAGGTCAGTCTCCAACCTGTACTCATACTTGGGGTTATTCCTCCCCAGGTTCAGGACCCTACACTTGCCCTTGTTGAACCTCATTAGTTTTCTCTCCACCCAGTGCTTCAGCCTATCAGGACCCCACTGAGTGGCAGCCCAGACTTCAGGTGTATCAGCCTTTCCCCCCCAGTTTCACACCATCAGCAAACTTGCTGAGGGTACATTCTATCCCTTCATCCAGGTCACTGATAAACAAGTTCAGTAAGACTGGACTCAGCAGATTCCTGACTACAGGCCTCCAGCTGACCACAACCCTCTGAGCTCTGACACTCAGCCAGTTCTTGGTCCACCCCACTGTCCATCCATCTAACGCACACTTCCCACAATTACCTGTGATGATGGTAGGGGAGACAGTGTATTTCCAGCTATAGTAAATAAAAGGCAAAAGGAAGCTACACCTGTAAAAAAGACTCCATGGCTGAGGCTGGAACTCGTGCTCACTGTTTACAAAACAGCCCTGCTGAAGAGCTGATCACAGACCAGTATAGCTCATGTGACTCAAGGTTCAAATGGATTAATGTCACTTTCAGGCTTCATGTCTAAAAAGCAGCAAATTAAGGACAGTTGGAAACACAATGCCTACATATTAACAACTTTTGAAAGTTTTGTGTTTGCTTTTGGTGGGAATAGAGTTGAGGATGTAAAATCAACATAGTGAGCTCTGATTCTGCCCCCCTCTTCCACAGTTCTTCCTTTTGTAAACCTGTTGTGGAACCTCACCAGAAGAATGATTTGGGACTTTTCCTTCTAATTTCGTGGAGTCATAGAATCCCATGGGCAGGGATGCCATTCACTTCACCAAGTTGCTCAGGGCCCTGTCTAACTTGGCTTGGAACACTTCCAGGGATGAGGCATCCACATCTTCTCTGGGCAACCTTCCAGTATCTCATCACCCTTGCGACAAAGAATTTCCTTCTAATAGGAAAGAGAGGAATTTCCTTTCCTCTCAGCTTAAAACCACTGCATCTTGTCCTTTCATTATCTATCCATGTAGAAAGTCCCTCTCCCTCCTTTTTATAAGTCCCTGTAAAATATTGGAAGGGTGCTCCAAGGTTTTCCTGAAACCTTCTGCTTTCCAGGCTGAATCACTGCACTCTCTCAGCCCGTCTTCACAGAAGAGGTGCTCCAACCCTCTGAGCAGTTTTGTGGCCTCCTCTGGACTCACTCCAGCAGGTCCATGTTGGGGACCCCAGAGCTGGATGCAGCACTGCAGGTGGGGTGTCAGCAGAGAGGAGCAGAGGGGCAGAATCCTCTCCCTCACCCTTCTGGCCACACTGCTTTGGAGGCAGCCCAGGACACGTTTGTCTCTCTGGGCTGTGAGTGCACATGGCTGGGTCATGTCCAGCCTCTCATCCAGCAGCACCCCCAGGTCCTTCTTAGCAGGGCTGCTCTCAATAATTTCTTCTTCCAGTCTCTACTTACGGCTGGGACAGGTACACTTGGACTTGTTAAACATCATGAGGAAGACTGTGGGCCCATTTCTCAAGTTTGTCCAGCTCCCTCTGAATGGCATAATTTCTGATGGAAATTTATCCATCACTGGTTTAAAGGAATTTACTCTTGTTCTAACATTGGGCTTGAGCTTAACCAGTCCTGGTTTATCTCCCTGGCATTTACTCAGTGCATTCAGAGAGAGCAATCATTTCTCCTTTCAGCATTTTCTTCTGTGAGGTTACATGAGAGACTACAACACTTCCCTTTGTAAGGTAACAAAAACATAAAAAGAGATTGGAGTGGATAGAACCACTATTTCTTGATGTGGCCACAGTCTTCTGTATCAGGAGATTCCAAATTCTTCTCAACAGATACTTGTACAATAGTTCTAACACACCTAGTCACCCTACCCATATCTCTGCAAGTGTCCCAGAATCACTTAGGTGGGAGGGAGTCTTGGGAGTGCAGCCTTCCCATCAGGTTTTGAACACTGTCAGGGACAGAGATTCTCTGGGCAACCTATTCCTGTATGTAATTTGTAATTATCTTCAGAGTAGAAACTTTTCCTTATAGTTACCCTGAATCTTCCATCTCAGTTTAGGGCCACCGTCTATCATTCCTCTGCCGTGTATCTCATGAATAAGCCTAGCTTCATTTGTCATCTGAAACCCCCTTCACAGATCCTGGAAGATTCTTTCCAGACTCTTTTTCTTCCTTTTAACAAAAACATATTCACTCAAAATCCCTTGATTTTAGGATTAAGAGTAGGAAGCCTCTGCACTGCCCTGAAGGTCATTGGCCCAACTGCAGTGCTGGCAAATATTTTTGACTGGAGTTGTCATGAGAGTGACAGACACATTACAGCCTTAAAAGACAATGAAGAATTCAATCCCTGATCCCCATCTGCTCTTGGGATGTTCTGTTAGAGCAGAGAGAGTCCTGAAGTAATGTAATCAGTTGTTATCAACATGAAGAAAATTTGGATTGCCAAGTCAATCACTTCCCATGGCAAAGCTGAATAGTTCTACCTAAACCTTGTTTATCAGTGTAGTACAGCATTTTCCCTAGAACCTCTGATATTACCAAATATTATCATTCTTCTGCCC
This sequence comes from Ploceus nigricollis, assembly GCA_013399945.1. Taxonomy (NCBI): domain Eukaryota; kingdom Metazoa; phylum Chordata; class Aves; order Passeriformes; family Ploceidae; genus Ploceus; species Ploceus nigricollis. The sequence continues at coordinate 588,745 of VXBC01000495.1, read as the reverse complement.
TGACCCTTTTTTAATATTAAGAGTAAATGTTGAAAATCCATACAGTTGACACCACTGCCCTGGCAGATGCAGAATTAACAGTGATACTGTAAGGGACTGCACAAGCCTAAGCCATTTCACAAAGGGATTGAATTGAAGAGATAACACATTTTCAAATATAACTGAGGCCAGAATACAGATGCTCACCTTCTACAACTTTAACTATTACCAGTACTCAGATGTGAACAGGAAAGACCATTATTAAATTTACCTCTAAAGGATTCTATAAACCCTTCAGGTCAACAATTAAGTGTTCAGCATTTTTATTTTTTTGATTTTATAGTAAAAAATAATTTATCACATACTATCACTTCAATTTTGACTGTTATTTACATTCAGCACAGGAACAATAATATTGATTTTCCGTGCTATATTTTTGATTGTATGAAATAAAATATTTTCCATTAATTTTCTTTCCAGATAAGGTTCTGTCACAGATTACAGACTTCTGATACTTGTTAGTTTCCCTACAGAACTTTCTGTAACTCAGGCAGGGAGTGAAAAAAATTGCATGCCCCTAAACTATCATTGAAATAGGGGCTTAATGCTTAGAGGAAAGTTGCTACTGCAAAACTCTGGTGAAATTCACCTCAAGGAAGGCAGTAAGGTGCCTTCAGAAAGACACTGTCACTTAGCGGGTAGAAAAGAATCCCAGGACTTGAGAAATTTGGGCTAGCACAATAAAGCTGAACAAAGAGTAACAGCACAGCAATGATTTCGGGGTGATGCAAAGGCACACTGCAGCAGGTATCACCCCAGCAGATTCCAGTACTAAATATGGGGCTGCTTTGGTCATTGGTACAATGAAATAAAGATGAAACATTGTGAGACCCAAGAGGAATATGATTCTATGCTTCTATGAATAGATGAAGCCAGAATGACTGGGCATTGATGAATTAATGATTCATAGCACACAGTTGTGACTGCTGGGAGGAGACAAATCCTGGGAAAAATCTTCAGAGTAGCAGTGGCTGCTTAAGTTAAAGATTGAACAGTTTAGACAAAAAAACCTAAAAAATTAAGATAAGATGATGTGCTGAGAAAAGACAGTTGATAGGATTCAAGGAAAATCCAGAGAAAAGAAAGGAAAAGTGGAAGAAACAATATTAGATAAAGAAAGTAAGATCTTGCAGTATGATGGCTACTTAGTAAGGAGGATGGCATCTGATAAGGCAAGGCACAGAAAGTGTTAATAATTATTCCTCTGAGTCCTCTTACTTTTTCATGTCTAATGGTTGACCTTGAAATTCAAAATATTGCATTACTCCTCCCAGGTGTTAGATGATAGACAAATAATTTGAATCATAATCATAAAAATACTACAAAATCAATCTGCAAAGTACCAGTCTATGACACCTTCATACAGACAAGCATTTGCATAATATTCTTTTCTAAAGTATAAAAATATGGCACCCTTAGAAATAGAAAGCTTATTGAACTATGTACAAAGTATTTAAATCTTTTGGTAAAATTTGGAATCCATATTTACAGTCTTTTAAAGTGCTTTTGCCTTTTTTTCTTCCTTTTTGGCCAAAAATCTATTCACAAAAAGCTTAGAAATTCTTTAGCTTGCTAAAAACTCCCCATATAGGAGTAAAGTCCTACCTGGAAAAAAGCCCAAACAAAACTGGAAAGAACACACACATGCACACACATTCTCCAGCTTTGTTCCATTCAGTTACAGAATAAAGATAAGTGAAAATACTGCTGTGGTCTTCCTCAGCTTACCAATATTGTCAAAACAGGATAAAGTATTACCAGCTTCCTATTGATCCCAGCTTATACATCAGCTCCTACCAATAAGCAAATGTCAAAGACAAACACTTAGTATTTTGCCCCTGACCATTTAATGGAAAGCAGAAGAATTGTTTTATAGTACACAAAATTATTAATACTACATTGAACACAAAAGCCCAAAGTATCAGGCCACTGCAAAAATAAGTTGTTAAGGGAGGGGATGAAGAGATGGATTAAGATTTTGAAGGAAAGAAAAGTAATTGACAAGTTTGGGGGGGAAAAACTCCAACAAACCAGCTCTAAGATAATCAGCTTTGTAGCAAAAAACTTCTTGTGGTTTCCATAAAGCAACGAAATAGATATTATCATATTGACAAGATCATATCACAGCAGCTAGGGGCAACAACAGAGAGCAGGAATCTCATTGGAAGAGTTTTATTTAGGGCCAAGGTTCTTCTTGATGATCATCCATCAGCTGCAGTAACTAATTAAAAATCTGGACAAATATTGAAAAAAGTTGCAAGCAGAACTGTTGACACTTACCAAGTGCAAGCTATTGATTGAGAATCACACTGGATGACTTCAGAATTTAGAAATACCTAAGTAATCCAATTAGACTCCTTACATCATCTTCTACTCCAGACACCATTAAGATGTGAATTCGAAAACAGCTGTGTGATTATCATATCCTGCTATAGAGTATGATTTCTTTCTTAATAATTATGAACAGATGAAAATTTCATTTAATAAAGACTATTCTTTTTCACTTGGTAATGATGCTTTGGTACTTTCCTCTCTGAAAGATAGGTACTTTATTAAACTGGTTACCTGCAAGCTAAAAAATTGATTTATGAATTTTTTGTTGTCAGTTTGTCTTCCTTATAAAGAAGAAATCCATAACTATTAGATGTCATCCATAAAGTTCATGCAGGTTGCACTTTTAACTGATGCTAAATAAGGATTTGACTATTTCAAAAGCTAATTATTATTTCTAAGGTTCTATATAATCTTTGTATATCTCATACTACACATCTGCTGATGTTGGAATAGAACAAATTTACAAAGAATGTAGCTGTTAAGAGAAAATTCACCCAGAAGTTTCCTTGTGTAACAGTAAGAAGCAAGACAGCAAGTAGATCTTTTCCAGGTCAGAATGCTATTGACAATAAACCTAAGTCTTTAGACCTGTAGCCTTTTGTAGGTCACATTTACAGAGGCCCACTACATTACCACAGGACAAGAATTAATTGGTCCAGTTGGATTTTTCCAGGAAATAATAAAAAACCAGACTAGTTTAAGTCTTATTTTAAGAACAGAAGTTGAGCTGTAACCAAATCCTCAAAGTTTCATACCAAAGAAGGAGACTAAGGCAGCTACACTACCAACAGAGCAACTTTTTTTTTTTCCCCTGAGAAGCCACTTCAATGTAATCCTAAACCTCTGGAAGCACAAAACCTGTTTCTGCAAGGCTTTCCATGAAGGACTCAGGCTCCCAGAGAAACGTTGGATTAAGACTTTTCCTCAGCTAACATTTTTTACATCACAGTGTTTCTATTCAGTTGAATGGCTGGCTTTCTCATTGAAAAAGTTACAAGAACAGGTATTTATCAAAGAACAAGAAGTTGTATATTTGTGAATTCCACAAGGAGCTTGAGGCACAGAGACTGACTGCTTTGTCAAGAAGATTGGGTTCCATTAGTGCTCTTTGAGAGAAGATATCAAACAGGAGAGAGAGCCTTTCACGACAATAAACACTTTAAGTACTAAATGCATGTTTAAATATTAGATACATGTTTAAATGCCTTCCTTTAAAAGTGCAATCTTTTTGAAACTGAATTTACCCATCAAAAATACATATCTAGGAAAAGGAGACATTAAATTTCCAGATCCCAAAATTATCCCCCATAGGAGGCACAATCATCAAGGATTTTCTCCACTGAGCGCAAGCCAGATCTCTTTCTTACACACACGAGGTGGTACAGAACTGATCGGGTAACTCATTCTTGACGTTCCTTCCTGCAAATTTCAAGAACTGGCTGCCAGAGAAAACTCGCAAGCTGAAGTTTTACCCTGAACTTCCCATTAAACTTTACAAGCATGGACACAAACCAAATCATATAACATTGGCACAGAGAATTGCAGCAACAAAGCCCAGCAAAGTTTCCGGTCTTAGTACATTCTCTCACATCTGCTGCAGTGTCTCCATCTAGGAGCACATCTTCATGCCAAGCCACTCTGTCTGCACCTGTAAATCGGTACAGGTAACAGCTCTGGAACTCAAGCCAGCCAGCACAGCAGTGCTCACATGCATGTGGCTGTTCCCTCTTGGCCCCATGACAAGGAGGTCCCTTCCAAATGCTTGGGAAGCAGCTCCTGGCCTGTGCTAAACCCGGAGCGTGCCCAGATGCCATCTGCAAGAAGGATGGCTGGCTTCCTCTGAAACTGTGCTCAGGACCATGCTAATTAATTATCTGCACAGCTTCCTGTATGGCAATATTTATGTTAATTAAGGGCCTTGCTAATACTGTTGTTACTATTACTGTGATACTATGTTCCACCCCAGGGCAGAGCAGAGGATGTAATGGCATTTTGTAAATAATCAAACGAGCCTCGCAGCACCCATTCAGAGAAGGACATGGTTTTTATCCAATTTACAGTCTAGGAGACTGTGGGATCAAAAGACTACCCAGTATCCTTCTCTTCAAGGAAATGATGGTAAAGAGCCAAGAATAAGGGATGGAATTCCTGATTCTTATTGCTCACATTTAGCTGCTGGGCCACTACCTATGATGTTAAATTATTCATCATTTCTCACAGGGAAGGCACTCACAAGAGAAGCCAGGTGCAAGAAAAAGTGTTATCAAAGTATTCACACACTCTTTCAAAAGAGTTAGTTAACTGACAAAAATATGCTGCTGTAACGCATTTTCATGTGTAGGCAGCAATTCTCCTCTACATCCTAGGGCTGGAATCCTGTGTGGGGAAAACTGAACTGCTCAGTATATGTAAAAGACAGGCCTCATTAACTCTTGGACATCTTCTCATTTCTTGGTCATAAATCCTATTACCTTGTATTACAAACTGCCATAAAACTCACAGATAAAAGATAATTTATGCTCAGTGTACAGAAGCTAATGTTGCTGTACTCCTGAGAAGCGCACAACCAGAAAATGAGAAAGTATGTATGTGAAACCTTAAGCCATTCATATTGAGCATGGCTAGCATGATAAACATGACTCTAAGGGAATTATGCTCTTCAGCCAGGGTATAGTCTAATGGTAATTGATATTACCAAATTTCTAACAAAAAATGTATGAACTCTTGCATAAAATATCCTGCTTATAAAGACTGATTACTCCTTATTAAAAATTCAAGCTTTCCTCCCTCCCCCACTACGGAATGAAATATGACATCTATTCAGTACACAGGTACATTTTTTTCTTTTTTCTTTTTTTTCAAACTCCAATCATCAGATAAGGAAATGCTTTATAACAAGCATCACATCCTAGAATTCTTACAAAGTCTCCCTATTTCTGATTCCTATCCTAATTAGTGTTGCACGGCACACAAAAAGTAACAGCCCTTGGAGTTGGCAGAATCAAAGGCAGCTCAATCTTTTATTTGCTTTTTCTCTGAAGCAATTTAAATTCCTCAGACTTTGGCACCGATTTTAACTGTATTGGTTATCTGCTCAAAGGAATATTTTGCTTTAGTGAAGACTGAGCAAATGTGCTCATTTAGGCTGCTTGTCATAAGTTTTCCTTTCCCATTCAGACAGAAGAAAATCTTTCACTGTCAATTTATAAATTCTACAAACTATGTTCTCATTGTGTGGGCTCTTCCATAGGTGCAACTCATTTAATGCCTGCTTTCTTTTCTTCAATATTTTTTTAGTGGTTTGACATAAACTGGAATTAATTTATCTAAATTTACATACTTACAGTCTATATTTCAGCCTCCCACCCAGTTTCTCCATAGAGATCATGGAGACAGGTATTTATGGGATGTAATTATTCCCATTTTTTTCTCTTTTCCTTACAGGAACTCATCCTTAAAGGTCAGAAATGAAAATAAAAGAGTTTACTTCCTTGTAGTTTTCTTCGCTTTCCATGCCAAAACATTTTTATCTATATATTTCAAAAACTTGCACTGTCTGTCTATATATTTCCCAAGAAATGCCTCAACACTCAAAGTTCTAATTACTCTTACATTCAATACTTGGATAATGTTATTGGCTGACGAAAAAAGGCTTTGTTTACCTGGTCCACCTTGCCTGGTAGTCTGCACTGGATCCCAAACCAGGCATTGTCCTTGCTGTCTTCCTCTTCCAACCCTGAAGACTTTTAGCAAGTCCATAATGTTTCCTGCAACACTATGGATCCTTTACAAGTGTGTTAAATATTGATGTACTTCTTCTACCATAACCTCCTACACCAACATTGTAACAATGTGAAATCTCTCTCTTTCAAACAATTAATAGATTTTTGGTGGCCTTAGATATCTACTCACACCATCCTCCTCTTAGTTTCTGCACTGGTAACTATAAATTCAGCAGCTTGACTTGTTAACGCCCCTTGTTATCCTTCCTAGGGTTCCTAAGGAATTACCAGTCTATGCGCTGTATCCAAATACTTTAAACTCTGCCTAGGTACACACAACAGAGAACCACTCTTCTGCTACAATGAACCAAAGGCTAACATTATTTGCAAACAAAACCATAATTATGTTTTGCTCATATATTTTATCCAAAGAATCCAATAAAGATCAGATTCTTCTTCCCAAGAGAGAAAGTTTCTCTTCTATATTTTCAGAAATGTTTCTGTTCTACATGCTCTCAACTTTGTCATTTGTATCAGCATTTGAATCTCAAAACCTTGCTTCATTTATTGCACAGTTTCCAGACTTGCATTTTGAACTGTCAGTGGGTCTCCCACTGTGTTAAACTCCCTCCTACCTTGATTTTAAATTACAAAGGGAAGAGAGGGAAAAGAGAGAATGTCATGATTGTGGCTGTTTGGAAGAGAAAAATATCAAGCTGAACTCCATTTAAAAGAAACCCAAAAAACCAAAAACCAACCAACCAAAAAAACCCCAAACCACCCCCCCCACCAAAAAAAAAAAAACCAAAAACCCAAAAAATGAGAGAAAGTACTTCCAAGCTTAGGATCCTTGTTTCTCTCAGTTTATAAACTACTCACTTTTTAAAAGAAAAACAACTATGCAGGATTAATGTTATTATCTGTTATTATCCACAACAGTTGACTGAAGATGCCAACAGTGACAAGTTTAAACCAACAGTGAAAAGCAATTTTGTGTCAAAGTTAGCACTAAGATTGTTTAAATGGCCTGCCCCTATATCTGCTCTTTATTTCTGTATGCTAGAAACAGCCTGAAGTTTCCTGTGGAACTTTGCCCATCTACAAAAAAAATACTAAAAGCTTTTTGTATGGCATTATTAAAAATAGAACAAAGAAGTTTCCAGAAAACAAAACAATTAGCAACCTCCCATTTCTATTTTAAATGCACAGATCATGTTGTTTTTTGTTTTCAAGTTGTAAAGGCTTTAATTATTCATGGAAGACTCATGAAAGCAACCTTAGGCATTGTATTTTAAAGCTGCTTATGGAAAAGATGAATGAAAATAATTATAAATCTTTCCAGTTTTAGCAAGAGTTTTGTAAGTTAAACTGGAAATTGTCTGCTTTATTTCAGCTCTTCAACATGTTCTTAAAAATACCCTAAGGAAATGTACAGTTGTCAGCGAAGTACTGCACTCACAGATCAATTACAAGCAAGTTACTCCTGACTTTTAGATTTTAACCACAGTTGTCCTTTATTTCTCTTTCCCCCTCACTCTGCTGCCTCCATCTATTTAGTTGTGCAACTAATGATCAGAGTAATTTCTCATCATACTGGCAAAAGAGCTCTTGTGCCTACTACCTTTCTTGCAGACACAGTACTTCAAATTGTTAATAGAGCACCTGCCCCTGTGGCTTTAAATCTATAATCTCATAGAACTTCATTAATGCTTTTCTCAAATTACACTGAAGCACATCTGGTGCAAGGTTGTGTCAAATTTACCTGTGAATGTTATTTATTTTAATAGAATAAGCTTTCCAAGAGAAACTGGGAAAGTTAGGTAAGCTTTTAGAAACCTTGCCAAGGGGAAAACATATTTTCAAAAAAATAAATGAATCCATGTTAGAGAACAGTGTTTGATGTTTAGATTTGCCTTTAATTTAAATCTCAGAAGCAGAAGATCAGCAAGATATTTTGTGTTTGTTTTTTTATGAATCAATAAATGCAATAACAGATCTGAAAAACCACAGAAATAACACGTCTTAAATAAATTCCCTCGTTGATGCTAGATGGATTCTCATCATAATGAACTGTGCCATTCGGACCGCACAGAAGCTCTGCCTGATGTGTATGTCAGGTACTCCCTCACAACATCCTCTCACATTTTTTCTTTGTTCCTCTTATGGAAGACATCTTCCATACATTGCTACTCAACATGCAAAAGGGGTGTGTGCTAAATTTAGACTCACTGGAATCTAACTTAAAAGATTAATTTTATTTTTTTCCCCATTTATAATCAATATTCTATATTTACCCAATTCAGTTTTCATACTTTCTGGTTTTCTTTTTTCTCCCCTTTTAAACAAATTTATCATGAACAAATTAAACGTAATCTTTTCCAAAGGAGGAATTCAGAGCCCATCAGTTGCTGTCCAGTTGCCTGCAATGTATTTTATATTTCAGCTCTGATGCTACAGAACACAACTGATAAAGTGAGCATTTAATGGTACAAGACCTATGGTGTCAGGGTGGGTGGAAGGTCAGTTTTATTACAAAATAGCTTTTCACAACACTTACAGGCTGAAGCAGGTAAATCAGCGAGCACTCCTGGATAACTATCACTGGAGAAGGAGTGATATTTGTTGCATGAAAAAGTGTTTCCACTGATGCCATTGTTTGGTCAAAGCGTCCTCCAAGTCCACCCAAAGCCACAATCACATCGACCTAAAAGACAGAACAAAAAGACTCACCAAGAAAACTCTCAAGAGTGATCTTTGGACCTTAAAATCCACAATAAAATCAGTTTGAGGAAAAAAAAAAGAAAAAAAAAACCTACTGACTATACAAAAACAAATGTCAAATACAGCTATTTACTCCCATTACTGATAAATACCATTATATGATTTTTAAGCTGAGTATTAAAGCACCATAAATCCATGGCTAACATATGGCACTTTTTAAAAGGATATAACCATTCTCCCTAACATACCTATTACTTATAATACCTATTACCTATAAGGCCAGTCTTTGAAGGTACTTACTTGTCTGTCCTGAATATACAGTCTAGGATATATAACTCCACACAAAAGCTCCTTGGGTAAGCGTGGTATATCTGAGCCACAGAATCCCAGTTCTTTGCATCATTTAATTATTATACTCACAGTTCACAGAGCAAATAAAGGAAATATCAGGTTAGGCCATTATGTCTCATTCTCATTCCTGCCACACAGCATTTCAATATACAAGCAACACCACTCAAAGGCTGGCCCTGCTCAAGATTAGAAGTACTACCATATAGAAAGTTCTGCCCCAAGTGACTAGGATATCACCTCCCAGCTGTCAGGGACAGACAGCCACAGGAGCACTCTCCAGTCCCAATCACACAGAAAACACCATCTGACTGCTTGCAATATGCCATGGAGTTGGGCTGCTCCTGCTCAATTCTCTCACACAGGTGTTCCAGACTCTGAACCCTTTATTTCCTATAAGCAGAAAAAGGAGTATTCAAAAGGCTTGGTTAAGAGCTTTTGGGTCCTTAAATAAAAGGTCACTGAGTGCAAAGTATTATTACTTCCATAATGTGGATCAGTTATGTTCAGTAATTGTATTTTAAAAAGCTAATGCTAAGTCATATCTAGGGCCCTAAGACATTGCAGCTCTGAAGTCTTTAGAAGCTGCTTTGACAATGGCCATCTGGTTAAGTTTCCAACTTTACAGAGCTTAAGTCTATGGTTTCTGTGATTACATGAAATTTTACTCAACCCAAGAGCCACATAATGGTGCTCTGTGTATCTGGAATGATGTATTAATAGTATCAGCTTCTATTTTTATTACCAGGTCTAGGGCTTTATGATTCCGTTGAATATTGTTTTGCATGAAAATTAAGGTCTTGAAGAGATATACCATCTTTCTCATTACCACCTGGAAAATTCTTCAGAGGCCAGAGTGGATCAATATAACACATTACATTAGCAGCAAACCCTGAAACAAAAAAATCTATCCTTGTACTGCTGACAGCATGTATTTTCTGTGCAGATTACAGATCACACAGACCAAATGTACAACCAAGAGAACATGAATGGTAAGAAAACCTATCCTTAAACAGAAGACGAAATAGCAAAAGGTAAAAAGCATGTGTTCCCAGCTAAGCCATAATACCATAATATATTTTCCCTTTTATTGATTCCACTTTAGAAACAAACTGCTTTTGTTTGACTGGTGATGACTGTGAGTTAAAAGGGTGGATTGATTCTCCGAAAATTATACTACTACTAAGACCCACCAACACCCATCAGTTCCGTACCAGACAGCCAGCACTAAAATGCTCCTCTCCTTCCCCAAGAGAGGCCACGGAGAAAATCAGATTTACTAACCTGGAACCACAGTGAACTTAAGGTGGCTTGACAAAGGATCAGCATCCACATGTATGTTGTTTTTCTTCTAAGCAATGGGACTGAAGCTCAAATATTAGCCTAGATTAGTCTATAAGAAACCAAGCAACTACTGTAGAGTTTCTTGCTGTATATATCTTTCACCATACATGAACTTGTTTGTTTTGGCTTTGGTGATTGGTACCAATATAAAAGATAAGAATGAAGGAAATACAGAATTCCTTTGACTTGGAATTAAAATAATGCAATAACATTTTAAATGTGTCTTTTTTCCCTTGTAACCCCTTATTTTTATTATCACACTTGTGCTTCCCATGAAGTACAGTACCCAGCTCAAGTGATGAAGTGCACAGAACTGCAGAGTTCTGTGGCAGAGACTGCCAGAGCACTGCAAGTTGAAGAAAAATATAGCAAAAAAACCTACTTCTTAAATTTTCAAGTAATACAGAATCCTGCTCAAAGTCCTACTCCTTATTCAGTTGGAACAGTGCAGTCTTGTGGACTGGTTACCAAAAAGGAAGAAAATAAAACCAATATAGCATGGAGTAGGCATGTTGAAAAGGCATTCATAAACCAGAGGTACAGGGTTGAGTTGTGCTGTGAGAAGGATAATAAAGATATTTGAAAGGGGACTGTATTTATTATTTAGGGTTTGCATGGACTGTGAAAATGAAAAACACAGGCATGTGACAGGTATGCAAACAAACCCAGCTGGAGTATGAGAGGAACAGACAGAGAGAAAAGCTAAAATTCTCCACTTCTATGACAGTTTACAGTATCACCTTTCACTGGATAATCTTGGCAGAAGTGACAGGCATCTAGCCATTGTAGGACTTTTAGAGCCTTTATTTGAAGGTCTAGGCATTCACATCTTGTTTATTAAAAAAACCCAAAAAACCACAGAGAGGCTAAGTGCAACCAAAACCTCAAGAGCCTTTTCATCCTAAAGCTATCATCTCTGTTAAAAAAACCCCAAAAAAACAAAAAATACAATACAAAAATCACAAACTAACAAAACAATCAGTTCCTTCCCTGCAATCACTGCTCCGTCACTCTGCCAAGAACTTAAGAAAATGGATGTGCCATGAAAGCATGTACACAACTCTGTGTCATTCTAGAACCTAAGACAACGTGAATACCCAAGCACTGGTACATTCAGATATTCCCACACTACAGAGAAGAAAGGCCATTCGTTTTTGCACTATGATTTCCTGCATACCACAGGTCACAGAATTAATCCTGTTACTGCTAATGAGCCCAGCAGGCAACATTTGACTAATACGCTGTACTTCAATTGAAATGTCCATGCGTCACTTAAATGTCCCATCACCAGTCCCCTCACACAATTTGTTTTCACACTGTGTCATTCATTTCCTGAAAAAAAGGACATAAAATCATAAATAACTACAGAGAACAGCTTATATCATTGCAGGCACTTTCTCTTGGGCTATCTATAACCTGAATTAAATGCACATTATCTTTAAAGGCTACCAAGCTTTAACTTAGAAATAGTTGAAGATCTAAGGGTAGGATCCTGTCATCTTTAAAAGATACACCCATCTGTTAGTATGTCTTGAGAAAGTTTTAGAAGTCACTATCAAAGAGCAGGGCAGTTAAAAGGAGAAGGAAAGCATAGAGTAAGACTTTGTGCTGGTAATTCAGGGACGTATTTTTTTGTTCTCCCGCAAACTGTAATTTAGAGAGTGCAGTAACCAAGGAGAGCTGAGGGTCTCACCACATCAGAATGAAGTTGCTTATGTTCCTGCTTCCACTCTCACAGAGACTACTGAAATGGACAACCTGCTGTAAACTCTTTGCAGGCTTGCTAAATTAAACACTGTGAAAGCTGGCTCAGCTGACATTCCTTTTTCTAGTATAAATGGGTTAAATACAAAGAAGACTTTCACTTTATGACTGAGGAACATGCATTTAAGGACACAGGAAGCTGGGAACTGCCTGGAGTGGGTGAAAAGAGAGCAATACGTAGCTTTGCAATGTCAGCATCACCATGACATATAAGAGTGAGGTCCAATGCTCAAACTGACAGCAAATGATGCACACTCTTTTCAAAACCATGCTCATTATCTCTGATAAGAAATCCTCTCTCCAGGGAGGGGCCAGACAACTCAAAGGACTTTCTTCCCCATGAGTTCACTTTCAGCCAGACAACTTGCAAACAAACATGCCTAAGTCTCAGGGAGGTAGGTAGATGAAAGGAAACAAATTTACTAACAACAACCAGCAGCACTGAAGGAACTGCAAAGAAGATCTCCTCTAAAGGAAAAAAGGAAGGCAAGCGTAATCCAGACCGTGTAAAAGTCTGGAGTCATGACTAAACCTCCCCCTCTTCTGAGATCATGGAGACCATCCATTGCTAATATTGAAGATATTAGTATGCCAGTTACAGGTTAGATATTTGATTGGAACATAGTGGGTTTTTAGAACCTTCTCACTTCACTGAAATCCTTTCATCTCCACAGTCTTTCTTAATTTTCTAGAATTCATAAGATTATTCCTTCAATTTTTAAAGGAATATGACATAGACAACAAAATTATTGTACTAATATGCATAGCATGTTGGAAGTTTATTATATGCTGAATATATATATATATATATACACATAAGTATCTTGTGTTGAAAAACAAACAATTAAGTAGTTGTGTGAATGGTATATTTATTGCTTTTTTGGTTGGTAACTTCATCAATTTTGGGCAGTTTACAAGAAAAGCATTTTCTTCTTCACAAGGCAATTTGTCAGTTCAGGATGTGGTTTAAACTATTTTCTGATCTTTGCATCAGCTTCAGTACCAAAGACTTTAAAATACACCAAGCACTTCTCTTGATAACAGATGGGCCAGAGTTGATTTTAACTCATTTGCCCATAGCTGTGCCAGAGCTCTAGTGCTGCCTAGATAAGTAATTTTTTATATCATCCTTTTATATTTATATCATATTTTATCATATAAAATTTTGATGCAAATTTAATGGACTACTAAAATCCCACAATCCAATGTTAAATATGTAGCAAGATATTGTCCACTTGAGTTGATTATACTGGCTCCCTAGATCAGTGCTTTACATAAAAGGTAAGACATTCATTTCTATAGAAATGAGATGCTGAACCACACATCAGCATCTGAACTTTGCTCAGGTAGAATCCTTTTTACTTTAGCCAGAAATTTCTTGTTGCTTCAGCCATATGACTCTTCCTGGGAACAAGAGCTCTCAATCAAAGGCTACCATTCTATCTGTGTACCTGAGATGATAACCTTCAATCAGCTTCATCCTCACCTCACTGACACAACTAATCTATATATTATATTGTTACAGCTCCCTCACAAAGCATTTCTTGCTTTTTATCTTCATTTTCTTACAGTTTCACCCAAGTGCCTTCTTTATTGGTAACGCTTTTTATTTCAAATAAGAGGTTAATTCTCTCTGGAAATGACAATAAGTATGCAAAGAGATTGCATTTGCCTGCTTAAAGCAAGAAACATGTATGATGGTAAGATGGAAACGAGAAAGATAATCTCTAAATACAGAAACATACTTGTTCAACCAACTTGAGTTGCTGGAAACATTTTAAACTTGGTTTTATTATTGATTTGTGTTTACATCTCTGGTTGAATAACTATTTCATTTCAAAAAAATGAAGCTTTGGCTTTGCCCTCTTTTGCATGTCAATGGAATGTCTGAGAGCATATATAACATAAACTAGCATTAGTTTCGTGGAACATGAACTTCATAACCACTGACTTAATTCTTTATTACTTGAAGAAATCTAAACGACAAAATCCTTATGAACTGCTGGATCCCAAGCAATCTGAATTTGACTTATTTGACTTCCTGCTTTCATGCCGAATATTTGTGTATGACCTTGGTCAAACAATGCTCGCTGTGCCTGCAGTAGCGAGGGGACACCAACAACTCCTGTTCTGCTACTGCTGGTCAACTGGAGCAAAGCTCTACAATTCTTTCTGAGTGTGAGATCAGGGTCACTGGAATTCCTTATCGCCTAAGATTTTCTGGGTGAAGGGTTTGTCTGTACTCCTGACTGTTACCATGCTGTGCTGAGTAGGTAAAAGCACCACAACTCTTCAAGCAATCTGTTTACTGATGCTTTGGAGGAAAATGTGTGCTAGTTTTGATCCAGACACATTTATTTTGTGAATGAACAAGGATTCCAGGACTATCAATCACTTGTCTTCTGTAAAATCATAAAATCTTCTCATCTTTTAAACCAGTATGAAAAAAGATTCATAAGTTAACCTTTCTGTTCCCATAACTGAACTACTGTAATCCACAATGTGCACTGTGGTATCACCACCATGGAAGTGTGAAATCAATGACTAAACTGTCATATCCCTAAGAAAGGAAGTCCTGGATCTGTATTAGGAGCAATGCAAAAGGCCCTTAGAAGATTATACTAAAATGGTCTAGCAAATATCTTCAGTGATCTAATAGCCACTTGATTCCAGTGCCAAACGCTGTGTTTGGCACATGCTGTGGTTTTAATCATTCTGAATCCTTCCTCCAGGAGTTAAAATAAAAAAATAACTACAAACTCTCATCAATGAACAATTCAAAGAAGGAAAAAAATCTTCTTCAAGAGAATCTGGAATCTGTTCATTGTGAGCTTTTGATCTCACATTTCTCTTAACTCTGGCTGTCAGTCTTTCCCATAGCAGCCTTCCTCCCCGTCCCTCCAATACATTTCCATGTTGTCACAAAACCAGCAGGGCAACACAAGCACAGCCCACTGCTTCTCAACCATCAGGGCCCCAACCCCCTGTGCTGATGCCTTATCCCATGTGTATCTGACACCCCTCAACAAGAGCCAGCCTGCAGCCTGTGCTGCAGGTTAATCCAGTCCTGCAGGGTCAGCAGGTGGGAAGGACACTGCACAGGGAAGAGGCTCTTTGTTGCAAAGAGTCTCTCTCCAAAGCCTCTATTCTTCCCCCAGTGGATACAGATCATGATCCAAACCAGGGAGCCTTGCCCTGGACTGTGGCTCGTGCTGCAGCCTGCTTGGCACAGTCTTGTACAGGAAGGTCCTTGGCTACTCAGGACCTGATGGATCAGACACTGTAAGTTCTGCCTGCTGGCCCACAAACATGATCTATACTCTGTGTCAGTGAGAGTGTGTGCACCTTTGCACACCTCCATGAGCCCTGACAAGTTCCCTTTGATTTCCCCTACAGTTCTGTGGTGGGTTAATCTCAGCTGGCTGCCAGGCATTCACCCAGCCTCTCTCACTCCCTCTCCTCAACAGGACACGGGGAGAAAATAAGATGAGAAAGCTCACGGGTCAGGACAAGGACAGGGAAATTGTTAATTATCAATTACCATCACAGGCAAAGCAGACTTGACTTGGGGAAAATTAATTTAATTTATTGCCAATTAAAAATCAAGTTAGAGAGGAAAAAAATACAAAACTAAATGCCCCTTTCCATCACCCATCTTTTTTACAGGCCCAGCTTCACTCCTTCATTCCTCCACTTCTCTATCTCACCATTCCCCTGAGTGGCACAGGGAATCAGGAGACTGTGGTAAGTTCATACCAGCTCCTCTCTGATGCTCCTTCCTTATAATGTTCTGCTACAGTTTGGGGTTCTCTCCACAGAATCCAGCCTTTCAGGAACAAACTCCTCCACCACAGGTCCCCCACATCCTGTGGCTCCTGCCAGGAGCCTGCTCCTGTGTGGTCTTGTCTTCACAGCCTGTAGCTTCCTTCAGGACGCATCCACCTGCTCTGGCACAGGGCCCTCCACTGCCTGCAGTATGGATATTTGCTCCATCATGGTATCTCATGGGTGGATACCTGCTCCAGCATGGGCTCCTCTGCACAGGCTGCAGCTCCCTCAGGAGAGATCCACCTGCTCTGCCCAGGGTTCTCCAGGGGAATCTGGAGGCTGGAGACCCTCCTTCTGCTCTCCCCTTGGTACTGGCACAGCCGTTTTGTCCCCCTTTTCCCCTTACCCCTCCCTGCCTGTGCTGAGGGGCTCAGCTGTGCCTCTCCTCATGGAGACCTGTGCACTCCACCAGCACCTGGGCACACAAACCCGACAGCTCATTACTATGCCTGTTTCTCTAGAAGGTTGAGATGAAGAGAAGATGTGTATTTCCTTTCCTACCACAGCTTCATGTGGTTCTGTTTCAGCTCCTGTTCAGATGCTGGTCCAGGACCCTTGGAAAGCCCACAAAGGAAACTAAACAAACCCGTGATATTGTGAGGCAATGGGGTAGAATTTCGGTAGCCAGAGGTGTCCATATGAAACACCCTGCCAGCTGCCAACAGACACATCCCCACGAACAGGGAACACCAGCTTCAACACTATTGAGAGTTGAAACCTTTTCCTATGACTTCCTAGACCAGATGTGTCTTTTCTTTAAAACTAGCTTTCTGCCTGGTTTTGTTTTCAATTTTGTCATATTAAGTTTAGGTGTCAAATTTTAAGGAAAGAATCATAGATTTTTAAGGGGAAACTATCCATACAAAATACAGAAACTTAAAGAATCTCAATTTCCATTATATATATGTGTATATATACACACACACACATACTTTTTTTTTTCATCTGAGTTAAGAGTAATAACTCAGGCACTTGCCCACTGTAACATTTAGCAGTGAAGTCTATATAAAAAACATCCCAAGTAAGGCAGAGCTTTGGAGGACCTTCACTCTCCCGCAGTAGCATTGCAGAGGACATAACAGCCTGAGGCACTTGTGTCTAGCTAGGGCAAGGTGTTAGCTCTGCTATTTAAAATGTTTAAACTCAGGTTCACACAGGTCTGAAGATCTCCCAATAGGTCCCAACAGAACAGTAATATTTTCAGCTGGTCTGAACATTAATCTTCATGATGAACAAGGGGATAATAACCTGTTCTATTACACTCCAGAGACAAATAGAAGACCTGAAACTAAAGATGGAAGATTTTTCCTGTGTCTCTCAGGCCCCATTCTGTGAATGGTTCCTCTTTTGAGTGATTTCACTGAATACCTGGGCAGTACACAATGACTTTTTTTTCCTAAGGGAGTGCAGACTTGCAGAGAGAAGTCTTGAATTTATACATTTGTTTCAAAGAAGCTGGACATATTTTTATACTGAAGGAAGTACATTACGATCTGGATGTCAATTCTCCTCGTCAGCGTAGTTTCAGTATTTATAGCAGGTAAGTTAAACATAGCCTGAGCAATTACAGAATGTATTTTATTTTTCTACACTGTCCTCTAGACGGTATAAATTTAGCCACACACTTAAAAAGAAATGAAGCATGATTTCTTAAACTGGAGGCGCTTGTGAAGCTGTAAACATTTTATGCTCACATTTAATTTGCAGAAAATATTGAGCTTTAATTGTTCAGTACTTAGTTGTTCAGTTGTTTAAAAGGGAAACTTGATGGGTTCTTTAGTCAAGTTGAAGAGACCATCATGTGTCAGTGGCAAAGTAAAAGGCACGTGATTTAACAAGAAATAGCATGAGCATCATAACTATCAAAGCCTGGTTTGCTGCCAGGGCAGCTCTGCTATGAAGACCCTTCAGTCCCTACTTTTGTTGAGCTTGTGCTACTGCCTTTTTTTACTGTGGGAATACTGTAGGGGCCTTTCATATGTTACCAGGCCTCATTTTCTCAATATTTGTTAAGAGTTAAATTACTCTACACCCCTCTACCCTTTCTTGAACAGCACTGGCATCAGCAAAGAGGTGCAGAGTTAAATGTCAGGAAAAGCAAAAGGATTGCAGAAAACAATGAGGCCTCAGGACCTCAGCCTAAAACATTCCTGTGTAGCATCAGCCACACACTTTTACTTTCCTGTGGTCTTAATACCTTCCTCTCTCCTCCGCCCCAATACTCCTTTCTAGATAAGGAAAGGAAGAGGAAGAGCCACCTTCAAAAGCTTTTACCAGCATCACTGTTTCTCCTGGCTATTCAAAGGCCATACAATATCACAAAAAGGTGGAATATGTCATGGCAAAAAAACCTAAATAATCCAAAACCAGTAAGGAAGCATTCTTATATACATTACTTAGGTTAAATAAGTTTATTTGAATAGAATAAAAAAAGAAGCCACAGAAGTTAATTTGTTGACTGATTCACCCTCTCCTTTAAGGACCAGATCACTGCAGCTCATGAAGTTATCAAAGTGTGCCCTCTAAATCCAGTGTTTCTTACACTCAGGAATGTACAAAACTGCTAGAAGTTTTTATTAAACTATCTCTACAACAGCCAAAAAAACCTGGCTTTCTTGACAGGCATCTCAACTTAGTAAGAAGAAACCAATTTGAGTTGTAAAAAATGTTCTATTATAATCTGCAGTTAAAATTTATCATACCAACTCAAATTTCTTAATATGCTTAACAATAAACTTACATTCCATTAACTAAACAAAATCTAATAAAAACCGCTGTAACTTATGGGAGATTTCATAACACCACAGTATTCACGTGTCAAGCAAAAAAAAACCAAACCCAAGTTATTTATGAAAATCTCAGGCAATAGACTGAGGTCTCAGTCCTTGAATTGCAAAAAAATTCCTCGTGTCAAAAGATATGGCTGTTCAAGATCTCTCACTACAATATCCATGTCCAAGACTCTGTCAATGCAAATATGACAGTCTTTTGAGGATAATGATATGTCCTTGTAGCCTGTCCACTTTCCCAGCATGGGGGCAGTTACATCAATCAGCAATAGCTGCTCTCAGGGAAGCTGTGCTCCTGCACAACAGAAGGGGCTGAAAGGGGGAGGAGAATCACCTCTCCTATGAGAAAGTTACAAACAGAGCAAAATTGGTGGTTGCAAAGGGAACAGTACATTGCCTGTAGTAACCACACGCTTTCTGTTTCAAATATATTTAGCATTTAACTAAGTTGAGAGAAGAGTTGCTGCCTTCCTCATTAGTTTCTGCAGTCTGGTTAATGAGCACATCCTTGATCTCCTGAATCCCTTGAACTGCCTGAATAAACAGTATTTTTTCCCTTGTTCTTCTTCTCCCCAAACCCTGATATGGGATTAAACTTTTTTAAACAAACAAACCGAAATCAATGTGTTCTCCACAATGCCTGCCCTGTTTGTGTCTTAAAAAAATTATCATCATAGGTCTAATATAAGCCCCAGTAGAGCATACAAGGACTATGTAAAGGAAATTTCTTGGTATGTGATGCACTGTTTCTGCACTTGCAGACACCTATACTGCATAAAATTATTTGAAGGCAAAGATACTCAATGTGTCTTGATGCTCACAGCTATAGTGGAACAGGAAGACACCTTACATGATATTAGGGTTTCTCTCTGGGAACTGGCAAGTTCTGATATCCTGTATTATAAGAAATGCATTTTGCCATACCTTTACAATGGGAAGCATTAAAATAATTCAGCAGTGGGAAGGATGGATTAGATACTGCATTCCTTGAAGGTAGACTTGGACCTTAAGAGTTAAAACAGTCTTCAAGGATATGTCTGATGCCCTACAGGAGGGATTTACTCCTGTTGAAAAGTATTATGAAATTCTACATTTTAGAAGTGGAATTAACAGGAAACACTTCAGATTCATTTGTTTCTTTTGGACAGGAAAGGTTTATGAAGAAGATTACTATTAATAACTCATGAAAAATCTTTTGATGCAGCACTTGACAGAATAAGAACCTTTTCATTACACATATTTAACTTCCCCTAAAATATATCTCATTTGCATTTTTATTCTCCTGTGAAGCATTAAGAAGAAAAATTCAGTAGTGCCACCAAAACAGAACAGGTTTATTCTCAGCCCTTCCTTCTATATAGGATTTGGTGATAAATCCACAAGCTTCAGTGTCCTTATGGTCCTTATGGTCCTTCAGGTCCAGTGGTAAGGCACTGGAACTGGTTCCAGGGAGAAGTTATGGATGCCCCATCCTTGGAAGTGTTCCAGGCCAGGCTGGATGGGGCCCTGGGCAGTCTGGTCTAACTGAAGGTGTCCCTGCCTGTGGCTGTGGGTTGGAGCTAAACGATCCTTAAGGTCCCTTCTAACCCAAACCATTCTGTGATTCTGTGATCCTTATAAAAGCTTCACATTTCAGTTCCATGGCAGCTTTCGGATTTTCCAGTCTGCCTCTCCCCCCAATTTTGGTGTTTTTGTAACTTCCCTGTTCTCAAATTCTGGTAACAGACTATCCTCATTCCTAGACTTTGTTTTAAGAGCTATTCCCACTACCATTCTGGATACCCAAAAGTCAAAAGAAATGAAAACAAGTAGTGTTCCATCTTGAAATTGCTACCAACATGAGCAGCAAAATTGTGATTTAGTCAGGAAATGAAACTGATCTATTTGCTGCTAAAAAAAGGTTATCATCAGGAATAACCTCAACTGATAGCCAAAACTAAACCAAATAGAGCCCAGTATTTGCAATAATTATACCCTTTCTCTCTGGGATTTGTCTTTATATAAAAAATTACTCTCTTTTAAGGTATCTTCTGATTTTTGTTTTAGGGTACTTCCGGTTTTCCTTCAGAGCCTTGTTTTCTCATATAAAGACAAACCAGAGAGGGCTTAGTAAGCTGTTTGAACACAGCAGAGCTGAAGGTGATATATGAACATCACTATCTTCTCTTTGGCACTTTATAAACACAGGACTTCACAAACTTGTTTAGCCTTGCTCAACATAAAAGAAAATGGACTGATTTGACACTTTTTTAAAAGTAGAAAGGGAAGAAGGCTTGCATTCACTTAAAAGAATTAATACTCTAGACTGCTGACTGATTGAACCTCTGAAGCATAATTTTAAAATGGAAATGTTAGTAGAGTATTCCTTTATTGCCAAGGGTTTTTAGGAAGAGTTGGTTTGGATATTGTCCCTTTTTCATACTGACACTGGTGCTTTTATCAATTTAAACACACTAACATTAAACCACAAAAAGGCATGTAGGTTTCAATAAAACTCATTTTTTATATCTTCAGCCCATATAATCAAATGAGCTACTTTAACTTTTTTTAAGCAGAAAAGATAATAAAGCTAAATGAAAAGTCCCAGAGCTTAGTTTTAAGACTAAATGGTATTTTAGATGAAACAGTTAAGGAAAGTACAGTTTGTAACTCTGAGATAAAGATAATGGCTTAAATCTATCTTTATATTATGAGTATTCTTCTTGGAGCTGCAAAATTGATAAACACACTTTCAGTTCTCACTGGCATGAGCTGCTACAAGCTGAGACCAGAGATGCTGTTACTGAAAGAGCATTTGATGAATATTGGGAACTGGAGGATCTTTCCCAGCTATACCACTAGCATGCTGGTAGGCTGTGGACAAATTGCTTTTGTACTTCTGCTTTCCAATCTGCAAATCAAAGATAATAGCATACACTTCTAATGCAAGATCTGTTGATCCCTAAATAAGAGATATTGTAAGCTTGCCTATCATTTTGCCTGTTCAGTTGGTTTCTTGAAATAGCTTATGTTAAGATGAGAGAAAATTAAGAACAGAAAGTAGTACCAGACAGAAATAAGTTTATTTGAAGGTCTTGTAATGAAGAAAGGAAAGTACTCACATAACTACAGAATGAATAAAATAGTGATTAAAGCAGTAAAGCAAAGTGTGCACACCTAATAGACCATAAACAATGTGAAAGACACACACAGCAGCAATAAAGACAGAGTTATTAAGACATTTAAAAAGCACCAACTAGGGCCAGGAAGGAACACTGCCAGAAAAGGTGTGCATTCATATACATACTTGCACGTGGATGTATGTGCATGCATACTCACAGTCATGCAGAAAGAGAAAGAAAAATATCTAACAGCCTTTAGGTCGGAAAGAAACTTCAGGAGTCAGATTCTCTTGGTGGTGCTTCATTGCTTCACCCATCCAATAGAATGCAATTCACAAATTAATTAGGGCTGTGGAAAGGGAAGATTAAGACTGATTCTAGCGTGCACATATAAAGGGTACTGCTTTTTCTAAAATTCACTGCAGTATGTAATTATAAATACATATAATTAGGTGACTTACATCTCACAAAATGACTGCAATGCTGCTTTCTGCATGACTTGGCTATGCAACCAAAATATGCAATGTAAATCAGAAATTAATTACCCTGAGGATTCAGAAACTATTCTAAGAGTGTTTATTTGAGAAATAAGGAAAAAGCAGTCATGAATTTGGCTAATTATTCCAGAAGACAGAATTACTGCTCTTTATATTGAACAAGGAGTTCAAAAACTAACAAAGTGTTTTTTCTCCCAGATTTGTATCTCAGCTGACCGTCAACTCTAGCTGCATATTTCCTTGTGGTAAAGAAATTTCTAAGGCTCTTGTCAAACTAACTACCAGTAAAAATCTAAGCTAACTTTTTTGGATTCCTTTTTTACAAGTAGGGGGCACTGAGTATCTACCTCAGCTGCATTCTCACTCAGCTGACCTCCAAGAAAGCTGTTTGACACGGTTGTCTTTCAATATGCTATTCCTCTATTCAAAAGTTATTTCTTCAAAAGCTATTTGGATGAACAGTAAGAAAGAAAAGGAGGAGGATAAAGGCACAGAGACATGGAAAGTAAATTACACAAACCTAATCCCTTTGGAACAAAATATCACCTGCATACGTTCAAGTGAGCTCAAAAACCACCATGACATAGAATTTCCATAGAGGTGACTGATAAATCAGAGCAGAAATTTTAATCCATTCAATATAGCAGGCAAATGCTAACTTATTCTCTGACCAATGGAGGGACACCTGTTTTAAATACCTCAGCTACTCACACTTGAATTTCATCCAGACAAACTACCTCGCGGGATTGTGAATCCATGGTATACATTGAATGCAATTAACTTCCCAGCTTAACATATTGCTACCCAGAAATAGCAGCAAACACAGCATGACTGTGGCATCAATTTTTTAAAGATACTGAAGAGATACTTTCCTTGTTTCGTAACTTCAACTATAAATCACAGGAAAACAAATTTGTAGTGTCTGTCTTATTCCTCTTTGACAAGTGCTTTAGATAGAGTGGGGAAAAAAATCAAAACTGGAGACAAACATATTTTTCCTGGCACCAGGAAGACATATTCCACCTAGTTAATACTCTCTGCTAAAAGGAAAGCTTTTATGACATTTTACAGAAGGAAAATAACTCCACTTTGTGACATGCAAGTTTGTCCTTGAGGTAAAAAAACACGAATGGAGATGAAGAACCCCTTCTTTATCCACTTCTAATTTTCAGACCCTAGACTTCCTTTTCTTCTCAGCTGTGTGTACCTCTCAGGTCACCACTGAATTCAATGGCAGCTTTCTTCACTGAAAAAAATTTGCATTCTCCTCAAAGATTTTAGGTCTATGGCTGGAACAGTCTGTTGTCGTACCACTTGACATTTTTTATGGCAGAATGTTACCCAAAAAGAAACCTAAATTAAGTGCAACTTTAGGTATTTAAAGAGGCTAGAGTTTCAGAAGAGCCAAGAGGTTGCATGCATAAACTGAGGCCAGTGTATTTTGCAAGTGCTCAGAATCTCTGTGTCATTTGGGGACCAGACATCAAGTTATTCTCTGCATTATCCAGACATTCTGAAGAACCACCAAACCTCCTACTAAAGAATTAAATCCAATGCTTCTGAACAAGGGGCAAATTAGAAGCTGAACTAATAATTTATAGAGTTGTGATACAGTTTAGTCTTACATTTGCTTAAGTTTCACATTTTATCTCTCTAAGTGGAGTCAATGACTTCTTCCAATTCCTTAGTCAGGGAATGCAGAAGACCAGAAGGAGAAATGCATTATGCTTTATCTAGAGTGCATGAATAAGAGAGCATCTTATTATGTTTTATGGAACAGGCACAGCAAACAAGAAGTAGCTAGCATTTAATGAACATGGTGCTTAGTTTTAGAAAATTTATCTGTGTTATTTCTGTCACCTCTGAAAAACTCAGATTGCATTTAGAGCACATCTCTTACATGTAACAGCATACAATTATAACTGAACTGAAATCTTAGGTTTAGTGCATTGGCATGAACATTGCACAATTACTGCAATTACACTCAGGCTTGTACTTTACAAAATATCCTCAAAGATCACAATGTGGTCTCCTTTAGTCAACTAAACACAGCTTTACTGTGAAAGTGATTACAGATCTCAAACTTTTACAAATAGACTACTTATTGTTTAAACATACCTGCTGTAGCTGTCATATTCCCATTACTCTTATTTTAATCATACACTGATTATTCATCATAAAACCTCTTGTAATAGCTTAAAAAATTCGCTCTCTAGTAATAGCTGGGATTGGATAATGAACTGAATCCAAGAAGCGTTTAAGTTCTTCTTTGAAAGAGCATTTCTATTAAGAGGAAAGCACCTTACTCCCCAAATTCAAAACAATTCCTAAGCATAGGTGGCTCATCTGTTCCAATGGCACTCATTACCATTCCTGTGCTAGATGCAAAGACACGCCTCTGAACGCTTGTGATGATAAATTACAGGGGAAAAGAAAATAAACTGTTTTATAAAGAGTCTCCTGGCTCACAGCCAGACAGTAAGTGCATGGTGAAACCATCCCATCTCTGTCTATCTGATGGGGAAGAAAACCCCTGATGAACAACAGCATTGTATTGAGATGCAACTGCAGATGGGCATTGTGTGACAGCACTCCAAAGTGTCCCATGGACATTTATTGTCTTTAGAAGAACAAGAAGTTTTAAAGCAGCTTAAGCAAAAACTGGTGAATTTTTTATCAGCCTGGGGTGAGGAGGGAAGAAGGAGAGAAGGATATCGGCATTTCAATCCCTTGCCGCTTTGTTGGAGTATGGTGATCTCAGGAAATCAGGCAACTTTCTTATCCTGCTACAATGAAAATGGGAAAAGAGGTTTACACATCTCTTTCCATGTTGTGCTATTGTTTTAATTTTCTTGCATGCCTCTTGTTCTCACTGTGGGTGACGGATGCAGCAGCTGCTCCCTCTCTTCATTCATACATGAAGAGCAGAAGAGAGAGGTCAGCTTTTATGAATGACTGTTCCATGGGGAGGAAAGGGCAGCAATCCCAAAAGCTCATCACATTTGAAATTCCCAAGGAATTTTACCTGTGCATCTCAGAGACAAAACAAGGGGGCCTCCAAAATTAAACCGTGGAAGGGGAGAAGGACTGTTGCCTCCCTTGCCTTTCCCGTGAAAAGAGATGGACAACTCCATATGGTTTCTTTTAAATTTAGTGCACTGGTTGCTCTGCAAAGTCTGCCTTTGATTCCAAGGGAACATTTTGCAGAAGGAGGTATTGCTTACCATTTGTAATGTTGGTAGGATAAGATTTCCCCTCTCCATTTCACCTTTGAAAGGGGAGAGAAAGGGGATGAACATCAAGGCTTAGTGTGCCAAGACTTGAAAATATATTTACATGCCAAAGTGGAACTCTTGCTTTGAACACCAGCCACAACAGCCTTCTGCACTTTGGGTAGTTCATTAACAGAAATCAATACAAGCTGCCTTTTAAGAAAGCTAACACTTGTTCATCGACACACTTTGTAATTCCTTTTAGCAGAAGCATCAATGCTTACAAATGTGCAGTAAATTATGGCAAAACTGCAGAATGTCAAGGCTACTGAAAATAGTTTCATTTCAGTGCAAACTTGAAAGATTAACCTAAATGCAATGAGAAAAAGAGTAATTACTGAGAAGCACAGAAAAAAAGATGTGTTGTCTTTACCTGGAGGCCCTTCTTCTCTATCTTTTTCTGGAGTATTTGAAGGCACTTGGTGAAATCTGTGAGGTCCTGATCCATGGTCTCAATTAACTCACAGCCCTAGTGGAGAAGCAACAAAACAGAGAGAAAGAGAAAAAAAAAAAGTCAGTAATTTTTCAATTTTGAGAACTAATGACACCTTTGGTGAAATTAACTACAGACAACCACTCAGAGTCTCTGCATGGAGATGCAGGATTAAGTAAAAGACCCTTACAGAGCCCAATAACTGTAGGTGTCAGTTGAACTAGTTACTATGAACCAGCAGTTTGATAGGTCCAGGAGTATATACTCAAAGCCATTTGAGTACATCTGTGAGTTTGGATAAGTATGTTTTACAGAGGTCTGCTGGATGGACAAATTCTGGTGTAGTGAGCCCTGGGTGATTGGTATTTTCAGGAAAATGACTGTCCTCTCTGGTGCTGCACTTACTGTGTCTCTGCTACATACATTCAAACCTGTATAAATGTGAGCACACAAAAGTGTTCAAGCACCCCAGAAACAGTGCACTTGTACTGCAGTCAGTTTGCAGTGGTTCAACAATAATTTTCTTGCACTGGGGTGTTATGGCTGAGAACATGTTAGAGAAGAGCAGGAGTTCAGATTTCTTAACTGAGAGCTAAAGCAATTTCTAAGCCTCTGATAAAAAGCTGAGTAAGGAAAAGTGAAGTGTATCTACCACATAAAGTCACTATTCAAAGAGGTTTAAAAAATAAAAAATACCTAATACAGCATTGTGAATTAAAATAAGAATCATACACATTGGATTTAGAAGTTCCCTCTCCTACCACTTCAAGGTCCCCTTAAAAGCCTCCTAGCTTTGTCTTACTTGACAGATTTTATGTTTCTGCTATACACAATAACAACTGATAAGAGAAAAGCATTCAGAATTCAGAATCTTTGTATGTGTGCCTCTGTGCATAAAATACATTACTCTGTTACATCAGAAAAAAACCCCAAATAACAAAGCCAACATAAAAATGTTAAAGTTGCCTTTACCTTGGTGATAAAAATAAAGGTAGAGAACACAAAATTTCCAAGATTAGTGAAGGTCTGGAGTTTAGTGAATTGCATGCAACAAAGTAACAAGCCTCCAGTAGGAAGTCATACACTACCACTGAAATGCTTTCCCACACAGCCAGAATGCATATAAAACCAAATAAAGTAATCAGGCAGTAGGGGATTTGGATAAAGTAGAAGAGAAAAGTGAGAAGATAATAATAGGTTTTCTATTACACTTCTCAAAAACTTCTGAAAGAAAACTGGTCAAAAGTAGCAGCCTTTCTGAGATCTGATATTGCTCTAAATATTTTTTCAAGTAGTAATAATAGGCTTGCCAAGATGAAGCATCATGTAGCTGCAACAGCACATGTAATCAGAGACCTCCATTGCAGAAGTGATGCTGCTTCCCCTGCAAAGTGGTGAGGGAAAAGGTAGTTGGATTCTGCATTCAGTGCTAAGCACAGAACTCTTTAAAGAGCTGCCATATCTCCACTCTTCTCTAGAAAAGACCAAAAACGTAAAATTGGCAGGAGGAGACGTGACACAGGCCATCTGGAGCCTGTAATGAACATGTGAGTTTGGCAACACCAGCCAGAGACACCTAGGGAGCCCAGGAAAGGTATAGGGTTTTTCAGTCCCACTCAAGAAAGCTCAGTCAGATCTGAAAACTACTGAAGGGAACCTGTTTATCAAAGCCACTCTAAATGAAAAGGTGTCTCATTCACTACGGATGGGGTGCTCTCAGACAGTCTTGATATCAGCACTGATTGTGGGAAGAGAGACCAAGCTGTGAGAAACCATGAACAGACAGGACCTCAGTATTCCTCAGACAGCCTCTGAGCAGCTTGAGAACATGACAGATGAAGACTAAATCAGTGGCAGGGACAGCTACTGCTCAGTATGGGAGAAGATACAACCTCAGTTGCCAGCTCTTAAATTATTAGTAGAGAAGTCAAGCCTTTTATCTTTTGCCAGGGCCATTCCTTGGCTTCACAGCATTGGCAGAAGTAAGTGGTTTATAAATATCTATTTATGAATGAAAAATTGAATCCCCACTCTCCCTCTGCAAAATACTCCTTCCTGCAGTCATTAACAAGGCTGATCTTGAACAGGCAGGTTTGTCAGCAGAAGGTAGGCTGCAATTCTACTTTCTACACAGGGAATATCAAGGTGTCTGGTTCTTTTTTTTTGTTGTTGTTTTTGTTTTTATTGTTTTTAATTTTTTGGGATTTTTTCATTATTTTAAAATGATGGTTTACAACACCTTAAATTATGATTTATTATTTTATGCTACTACTAGAAACATTTCTTTTGAGTTTAATTCTTTCCTAGCTTCTCAGGATGTTCTTTGACAAAAAATTATTCTAGAGGAACTGCAAGGTACTACCAAGGCAAGATAACATTAGCATAGGATTGGAGGGCACTGATGGTCATTCAGCTCCAGGAGAAAGCCGTGATGCACCATGCATAGACAATGTGTGTTCAGCCCTGCTACTGTCTTCTGTGCATACTCACAGAAGGTCTCAAACACATATCACTGGAATGCAGTGTAAATATGTGAATGGGATGTCAAATGCACTGTTCATTAAAGGCATATTACTGTACCTATGAGTACAGTAAGAGGGTGCTGGGACTTCTAAGTACCTGGAGCTGTTTACTCACTGCCCGTACCTTTAATGCTTTACACAAGTATTGCTGTAGGTCATCATATCAAAAAGTGTTAATAGAGTGCTACCATTAAAGCCACCACTTTCTTCAAATTAAACTGTGATTTCTCATTCTCTTTCCACATCAAACAGATGACCAGTTGTAGAATTGGCAGAGATTTTAGTACTGCTCCTTTTGTTACAATGTCAAAGAGACTGGCATGGTTACATTGAACAGGGGGAGGGGACAAGCAGCAGAACTGGATACTGCATCCTCTTTACAGTCTTGCTGAAATGAATGTCTGTGCAGTTCATGTTCGCTGATGGTATAAGAGCCTCAGATAAATCTGTTGCTCCTGACATATCAAGTCCAATATTTTATGCCACAGAATTGGATGACAATTGTAATGCAGTTGCTTTCAACCTTCACTGCATTATTCTGGAATGACAAAAATCTTCAACACAGAGATATCCAATGCAGTCAGAGTTTAATGAAAGGACAGTATAACAATGCAAGATAGGCAATAACACATGTAGTTTATAGATACCTGCTCAACTTAATAACATTAACCTTTGGTAAGAAAGTTTAAAAGCCAAACAAATTTAACATTAGGAAAGGTTAGAAAAATCAATAGCACACAGCAGGAAAGAAAACAATAGATTTCATTTGATGATGATACAGCTTTGGTGAATGATAGGATGAGGCACAGAGTATCAGGCTTTCACTGTTCTGTCTTATTATAGCAGCTATGGGAGGCACTTTGCTAAAGAAGGAGGAGTGTGTCAGACACACTTAATAGGATTGTTGAACCCTATATTTCAGACAGACATTGAATTCAGACAGGCACTGAAATGCCAATCTGAACATCTCGGCATTTCTCCATTTTTAGAAATGTTACACATCACAGGACATTGTGTGTTTGTAGAAAGCAGTGCGTAGTTGCCCATTCTCCCATGTTCTTCTTAATCTTTTATTAAGAGAATGTAAGGATTTTTCTTTCTGTAACCTTTCTGAGTATGAGAACATAATTAGAACAGAATACATAAAATATTCTAATGTGTACGCTATCTCCCAGGTCTTCCTATAGCAAACCATACAAGACTATCTTTTGAAGCCTGTATCTGGCTGTGCTCAGTGGGTGCACCAGTGACATTCAGTTCAGTCTTTTAACAATACCTGAGCACAGAAGCTCAACTTTGAGCTATCAATCTCAAACAGATGTGCTTATGTATAGTGTTAATGCCACACATCCTCAAGCAAAAAGAGTAGAAAGGAGACAGCCTGTAGATTCTCTCAAAATCACAGCACTGACAAATAAATTTTAAGAAACCTATATAAATTGTTATCTCCAAACATTCTCCTTCCCCTAGACTTCAACTGCACAAACAGTAATGTACCTACTTTTTCCTAATATTTCACTGACCAACTGACTAAGAGCTACAGATTCTCAGAACTATTTCATTTGGAAGGGACTTTTCAAAGTCATCTGGTCCAATCTCTTTCTAAGAGTACGTTAGATTTGCTCAGGTTTCTCAAGGCCCTTTCCAGTTCAAGGTTTAGCTGGAAAGGGAGTCACATCTACCAGGATGGAGATGCCACTTCCCTGGGCAACCTCTTCCTGTGCTTGACCACTCTTGTGAAATTTTCTTTCCCACTGTCAATGAGGGATCTCTTGTATTGCAAATTGCGGTTGTTGCTTCTTCTCCTATCTCTACTTAAGGAAGAATCTCTTTCTGTTTTCTCTCTGCCCTTCTATTAGGAGGTTTAAGACAGCAATATGATCTGCTGCTCACCTTTTCTTCTGGAGGTTTGAACAAGACAGTTCACATCAGCCTTTTCTCATGTCATATGTTCTAGACTTCCCTAAAATTTATTTCCCTCACTTGTACTGTATTGGCATGCAATATTTCCACCTTGGAGAGCCTGAAGAGGTCATTTAAGAGCAAGGAGGGAGAGGGTTCCCAGATCTCTCTTCCTTTTAAAGTAAATTTCTGGCCACAGGGAATTTCATTTTGCCCCTCTGGTATCCTCTTCCTCTTTAGCCCACTCAGAGAGTAACTCCAACCTTCACTTTCCTCATACACTAGCTGCAGCCACCTGAAAGTTTTGGCCTCCCCAACATTTTCATACACAAATGTGAAGCAGACAAGCATTTACATCCTGAATTGGACTCAACAACTCTAGGAAAAAGCATACATGGATTGAAGCAAAGTACTGCTCTGTGTACAGAAAGAGGAACAGAAATAGACTGCAGGATCTGACTGCAGGTCTTGGACCAAACCTAGCAAAGAAGATAAAATATGTGGATGCATTACCCTACAAGTTCAACAGATGACAGACATTATGTTCTACCACCTCATCTGTAATAGGAGGGTGGTTTTTGAGGCCAGAGAACTCTATTAGTATCAAAAAGAAAAAAAAAAATAGTTGGGGAAAATTTGTTTGCAGAGATGGCAGAAACCCAGACAGTGGTTGTTGGCCCAGTATTCCACAGCTCATCCAAAACACCTCTACCAGAATCAAAACCAAGTCTAGCATGGGATGAAGATGAGGCAGGCTAGAATGTCACTTTAAACATTCTGAAAATGCTTAAAGATACAGGATTGTAGAGAGATAGGCAGAACAAGAACCTCTAATTTGAGCTACTTCTAGTCATAAAAGTTGCATAGATTTCCTATAGGTGGTAAGATTGAGTCAGCATGATGACCAAACTAACATGGCTGGTTTATCTCTATGAATTACAACCAGCAGGAAATTAGTGAATTGAAGCCTTTTGAATTTGGGGAGTAGGATGCAAGTAAGGAAGGCAAAGCAGTTGAGTTCACTGGCTTCTTTTGGGAATTTCAAATACTGCTGAACAAAAGTCTTGAACAGCTTCTCTTTAACTCAGTTTAATTGTATGAATTGTCTTTTCATTTTTGAAATGGAGAACAAACCAAGTATGTGCAATTGGTGAAATCGATATTCACCAATGAATTGATATTTGGCTATTTGATATTTAAATAGTCAAAATACTCAATTAATTTTCTTCTAGTTTTTGGACTCAAATTTGGCTGACTTCCTGGCATCAGTACAAACCTAGTACTGTATGGATTGCTTCGCCCCCAGTCCTAGGGTTCATGGTGTTTTCACTCATCCAGTTGCGCATTAAGGGACACTGCCATTCAGATTGACTAAAATAATTTATTCATCATGTTGAAGCCTATGCTCTGAAAGCTAAATAACTGAAATTTACACTCAGGTGAAAGCCCCATTACTGAAAAGCAAATCAAAAAAGAATGTTCAGGTTTGACTATCGCTTCTAACCTTATATAACATCTCTTGATTTATTAAACAAGTACTATCTGGTGGCAGAAACAAAATCAGTAAATATATGTAAACATATGCACAGTTCCACAACCCAGAAGCTACATGAACTTGTCAAATTTGACAAGCATTTAAAACAACAACAAAAAAAAGCACTCTGTAGTTGAAACTGACTGCAACAGCTGCAACCTCTCCTCCCTTTCCCTATTTCTATTTTGATGTGATCTTTTCCACAATAAATAAAATGTTTCCTATTTCTGTTTTTAACAAGGCAGCATGTGGCTTCTGGTGGAGGATTTTTTTTTGACACCATATATTTTATGTTGAGATAATAACAATGAAGGAGTTCATCTGCATTAATTAGGTTGCCCCCCTTTCAAAAGAAAAGTCTATTGTTCATGAAATAGCAATTACTTAAAGTGAACAAAATATGAGTCTGTTCAGTTGGTATCTGACCAATACCAAAGAAAGCCACTGCACTTTCTTTGCCACCTATTAGATACCAAAAACCAGAAACCCAAATATTTCTAAATCTAAAAAACCAAAT
>VXBC01000495.1:526647-555963 GCA_013399945.1 Ploceus nigricollis | reverse complement strand
CACCAGCACAGTTAATGTTCCATTTGCTGGAAAAATTCCCAGTATTTATCGGTACTGGAGAAAATTCTGATGTGTTAAGTTTGGTGAATGAAAGCAAACAAATTCTCACAGGTCAGAAGGTGCAGTAATATACAAATCACTGCAACACCTATATCAGAAGGCCATTAACATCTTTTAAAACTTTTAAATAACTGAGCAGAGAAGTAGGAGTGTTGCGTGAGAAAGGTCTGTCAGGAGCTGCGGTCTCATATTAAACCCATATCTCTCCATACCCATTTCTCGCATTTAAACAGTAGACCTACTTTTGTACATCCCTGTGCAACCCAAACATGTTATTTTTTCAATCTGATGATTAAAACTGAGCACAGTACAGCAGTGACAGCCACCTGCTATTTTTGGATCTTCCCTGAAATTTCCCTTATGTGCCCTTTTCTGAAAAACAAAGGTTCAGAGAGAGGAGTTTTAATTGATGGTCAGTCTCTCTCTGTAATCATCACTGTAAAAAGCTTTTGTCTACCAAGATGGTTAGGCCCTTTGGATCCTAACCTAGTGATGGGTCTGATTACAGTACCTTGCTTTTCTTGGAAAATGGCTTGAAAACAGTAATTGCCCCTCTGTGTGCATTTACGTACTAAGATATGAGGTAGCTCTTGGAAGGGAAATCAGAGTGCCGGAACTGCAGGTGTCTGACAAAGGGAAGCACGTGCCACTGATTGTAGATAGCAAGAGCCACTACCCAGTTGTGTTGATGACAGTTTTGTTGACTTGTATGCACTTTGAACCAAGACAAAGAACTGTGTCATTTTCAAAAATAAGGCAACTACACTTAAACACGTACTGAAACTATCTTTGGCACTCACACCAATGCAAGTAAGAGTCAAGCACTCTTCTGAAATAAAGCAAGAAACAGAAAATCTGCCTTAACCACAAATCCTACCTGTTGCCCACAAAGCTGAAGAAATAGGGCATGCATTATTCCTTCCATTTCAACCATTTGAGCTGGGAGGGAGCGAAAGAGGCCATCTACATTTCAAATATCCCATGCCAATTTAATTGCAGTAACCAAACAGGTTTTTGTTTTGGTTTTTGTTGTTTTGTTGTTGTTGTGGTGGTGGTTTTTTTGTTTTTGTTTTTGTTTTTAATTAAAAGGGCTTCAGGTTAACAACTCTTGCTTTTTATCAGACAGGATGACAGCCACTCGATAGAAATAGTTAATAAGCAGACACTGTATTTGAATCAACCTCACTTTCCAGACTAATTTCCAATTCTCAAGAACATCTCAAGGTAAGAAAAACAAGGAGAAAACAGCAAGGCTCGTACTGAGGTGTTTTCAAAGATCTGGGCTGACAAATTTTAGACATCCTA
This sequence comes from Ploceus nigricollis, assembly GCA_013399945.1. Lineage (NCBI taxonomy): Eukaryota > Metazoa > Chordata > Aves > Passeriformes > Ploceidae > Ploceus > Ploceus nigricollis. Next base: position 554,598 of record VXBC01000495.1, on the reverse strand, counting down.
AACACTATCTTAACATGTTCCTTTGCCAGCAGCCAAGAAACCCAAGAGTGCCGTGACTCTGAAAAATGCATAGAAAATAGCCAAAGAGATGTTAACTTGGATGGCATAAAATTCCCTGCAAGGCATTTCTAATAATTAATCTTATTTAAATATATATGACTACTACACCTACTCCCTCTCTTGCATTTGGACAGATTTTATGCAACAGAATTTTTGTTCCTTAGCTAGTATTTCCCAGTATGTCCTTACTTTCAGAGGTATGTAATTGCTCTGAAAAGAATTTGGATTGTGAGAGTAGATCTGCATTTTAAATATTGATTACCGGACAGATTTTCTTGAGACCAGGCTCCAAATGTGTGCTGTTGGCAAAAAAAAAAAAAAAAAGGTATTCTTACTTCTTACACAACTCTTGTTGAGTACAAGATGAGTACAAAGGGATTTAAAGATTTTGATTACCTGAAGACAGCAAATTGAAAGGAGAAATATCCTCCTGTCACAGATAAAACTCCAAAAATTGTGTTATCAAGACAATTCAGTAGCTCCTCTTTTCTTTTTGGTATTGGGATATTAATAAAAACACCAAAATTAGTCTCAAGACTGATCCTTCAGGAAAGATACTAATTACTTCCCACTGCTTGTTAGTTTTCTTATGAATTGCTGCCTGCCTTTAATTGGTGTCTTAAGCTCTGACTTGGCTAGATATGTGATAGATAATACTATTTTCTTTCCTTCTTATTGTTCTGTCTAACAGATTCTAAAACCTCTCAGCCTCAGTGTAAGAGCTGTATATCACAAGGAATAGAAGAAAGTTTCTGTGGGGAGAGTTTATTCATTGTCTATAATACCCCATAGTTTCAGGATCATTTAATATAGATCAAAAGGAGAATGCCAAACTATACAAATCCTCAGCACAATGCAGGTCAGCTTATGTGTTCCAAATTTTAAATTATATTCCTGTCCTCTCTTCCTCCAGTTTTTCTTTCCAGTCATATTTCTCCTTTTCAATGAAGGGAATGATTAATTTAAACTTATGGAAATCTCTCTTGCTTTCTCTAGGCAGATTGTGTATGACAGGCAGATTATATAACATTTCCAATATGCGCTGGTGCCTGAGAGAGGCAGGAGCTTTACATTGCTGGAAACTGGGTATCTCCCCACACTGCCACACCAGGTCTACATCCTGCTCGCATATTTATAGGATACCAGAAACAGTAAGGCAGAATGAAGCAAATTGTTGTTGTTACCCATACATACTCCATGTTAACTACAGGTAGAAAATTAATACACAAAAGAGATGTTGTTTTTGGGAACTTATTGGAGGAAAGTTCCTAGCCATACCTCAACAGCTTCATGTCAGAAATAGCAATGTTGCAAAGAATGCCAAACTCAAAGGCACAATGCTATTAATTTAGTTATATCTTCCGTACTGCAAAGAATTTTGTGGCTCCAAGAATGAGAAAGCTGCATAGGTTTTGCAAATACCCAATCTTAATGTAGACCAGTGAAAACAGGTTTCACAAACTCAAAATAAAATCAAATTGTTCAGTATTTTAATAACTGATATTGCAAAGCTAACAGCAATAAAAATACATTACAATAATAATTACAATAACAATAGCATCAGCAACAACCACCACTCAGCTTTACAATCACTCTCCATCAAAGATCACCAAATTATCTAGGAGCAATGAACACAAATAATTGACATGCTGACATTTGACAGACATAAGGGAAAGCTTGGGAAATTAAAGCACTGGCCAGCAGAGCAGGTCTGACTTCATCACTAGCAAGTGTTCCACTGAATATAAACACATTTTCAAGTGAAATGCAGGCTATTTGCTGTATTTCCACAGAACTGAAGTCAATTCTTGAATAATAATAGGTCACACATCATATTCACACAGTTGCTGCATTTTCTATTTGTGGAGGATTTCAAATCTCAAGTGAAATTGCTGAACAAACGTTCAGTCCTTAGATCTGAGAGCACTTGATTACTTGCTAAGTTGGACAACAGTTTTATCTTCAAGGCCTGCTTTTTGATAAGCAGAGGTTGTGGCTTTGAAAACAGAGAACAGGTTGAAATGGGGTTGTATATCCTTCTCCCAGTCTCTCTTTTCCACATGAAATATAAATGACTACTAGGGGACTGTTCAATTAGAAATCAGAAAATACAAGCTTACTGTACTGAAAATACTTCCATTACTCATGACATGCTTCAAGCTTTGAACAGGCGACAAATATGACATCGAATAAAAAAAATAACATATATCCAAGTAACCACCATTACTCTGCAAGTAATACAGAGCTTTGCAACACAAGATTTTGCATTGGTATACCCTAGATCTCTCCTAGTGGGATATTCCTTTGCTCTGTGTAGCAACAGTGATTCCTGAAGTGTCACTTCTAGCTCTTCTTACAGACAGCTATGATCCCTGGCAAAAGCAAGCTAGCACAACATAATGGATACAAGCATTACAAAGGCACTATATGGTCAACATCTTGTTCTAACAGGTTCTGTTCAGAACCCACTCCACTAACTATTCTGTGAGCACTGATCACAGTCCCGTGGATAGCCTATATATTAAAGGGATAAATCACAGAACAACAGAATGTTCACCTCCAGAAAGCAGGGGTCCCACTCTCATATTTATTAATGCTGTAGGATATGCCTAAAGCAAATTACACTGAACTGAAATCTATATGAAAAATCAGATACCATGATCTTCCCCTACATGACTGAGAACAGGATTTGGCCTCCTGCATCTTCTGTTGACAAAGGGCAATGGAACTGTGAGGCATATTCATAATACAAAATGCAAGCTATTGCTGTTTGTGCAAAGAGCTGGAATGGGTTTGCAGGAATGCAGCAAAAAAGCTGAGTGTCATATTATGCTAAAACAGAAATGCAAGTGTCAAAAGGAGCTGGGTGCACATACAGGGGCAGAATGGTCTAACAGACTACCTGGAAGATGCAAGGATGCAAAACATTTCCCTGTCTACTGCCTAGACAAAGCATAAGGCTCCAGAGCATCCAGCTGTGCTCTGATCTCCTCATCAGCTACCCAGGCTAACATGATTGCTGAGTGAACCTGACCTAACACTCACTGATACTTGCTCAAGACAGTAAGTCTTTCTTTATTAAAAATAAATATAAAATTTCCATAAAACACTACTCTAACACATAATCAGATCTCTAGGGATCCAGGAGCTTCTCCTATTCTGCTTTCCTTCATTCTACCCATACTCTATTTTAAACTACTACTGTTAGAAAGAAAAGAAAAAAATATCAAGACATGCTCGTGCATTTTGATCAGAGACCTAAAAAAACCTTACAGATTCAAAAAGCTGTGAGAAGATGCATCAGAAGCTCAGCAAGGCTATATGTGCACATTTTGAAGGGGCAATTTTAAATTTTTGTTTTAGCTCAATCAAGTCTTCCAAACATATTATTTTCACTAAATTTTGCCTGAATGGTAAATTTAAAGCAGATCCACATGGAGATAACAAGACATGAATGTCGACGCAGGCTCCCAGCTGGGTAATAATTAGCATTGACTCCATGGTTCAGAAGGCTGATCAATTGCTTTATAATATACTACAAGAAGATACAATATTTCCATTATGTTACAGTATATACAATAGCAAGAGCTCTCACTCACAACTCCCCAGTGATCTCGTGACTCTCTCCTCTGAGCTGACACAGCTGTGTCTCTCATTGGTCACTAAATCCAAACAAGCAGATCACCTTGGGTCCAATCTTCAGAATACATTCCAGATGGACAAACACATGAACAGAAAGAGAGATAGCAATTGTTTTAATTCCTTTTCTCTAAATTCCCAGGCTCTGATCTAGGAGAATTCCCTCTGTTCCTTCTTCTATTGAACTGAGAGCCTCCACACATGAAGATACACGGTCCTCCGAATTCTGAAGTTTTCAGAGTATTTGGCACTTTACTAACTGGGGTTTGGAGACACTGGTTATGTCTCTACCATAGCTAGTGCTGGGATTGGAAACTGTAGTGGATGTAACCAAGCTTTAGTGGGCAACCGAGCTTAGCCTAGGCTGTACCTGAAAGCCTCTTGTTTTCTCTGGTGGGTCTCACAATCTAAATAGGTCTAAATACTGCCACTGCTCCTGGGAGGCCAACTAGCTGGTTCAGAGCTAGGAAGGTTGATCTAGCTCACTGCAAGGCTCATATCAAGCTCTATGTCTGCACTGAGTAGGCACAGAACAGCCCTATGAGCACATCAATGCCACACCTTTTTCTACCACTCAAAAAGCTCTCCATGCACAGCAGTTTTAAACAAAGATGAACATTAGTGACTGTCCTTTAACCCATTCTGTTAAAGATTTGTCAGACACTTCTGAAGGTGTGAGGACAGTTGCAAAGTAAACAAAGTAAACTCTTTCTAACATTCTCCAGGGTTGGATTTGCTGTGAGAAGGCAATATATATACATTAATCAGATGATAAATTATGGAGATTAAACTAACCTTCAAGTTATCCTGTCCATACCTCTAAAGAGAAAGTTTTTCTCTGTTCAGTTAAATGAAAAGATTTTTCAAAGCCTCAGAAGCTTTACTTCTCTACAGAAAAAAACTCAAAACTACCACACCACAACTGATCTCTGTACGTATTTTTCCTGATATTTACTAAAAAGTCTTCTATTCAGCCATATCCCTCTTTGCACACAGGCATTACATAAGTGCATCTCCCCAGTTAATGTGATGCTCATTTACACTGTATCTCTTTGCTAATCTCCCTTCAAATTCATGCTTTAAAATCCCTAGCATCCACACAAAATATAAAGGTAAAGCAAATACACAAGCAATACCTGCTATATAGAAAGCAGCCTTTCTCTACTGACAAAAGGCATTAGAGCTGCTTTCCTTTTTGCAGGAATTCATTGTGCTTTTCGTTACATATTGGAATGGCAATCCTGCGCCTGAATTGTACCACAAAAATTTTTTTTAAGAGGCTTTGCTTTTCAAGCTGCAGATCATGTTCTAAAATGCCAACAGATTACAGCACATTCAGACAATTAATAGTTTTCCCTTATACATGCAAAAACTCACCCAATACATTTCATTCTATAGCTAATTAGTAGACATCCACACACGACTTATGTAGACAATGCCCTGCTTTTACCACACATTGCAGCCTGCAGCTTTATAATCCACATCCAAAAATGTTCACAAGTAAACTGTCTGGAGATCAAGACACTGACAAAACATTCATCAAGTAAGGGATCAGCCACTTATACTGCCATTAGAATCTTGTGTGACCTGGGCAAGTAGTCAGTGACATTTGGGCACTAAATGGTTCCTAGCTTCTGTGGGTCTTAGGTTTGATTTTGGCCTCTCTTCACCTCAATTCTGCAAGGTTTGGTCTTTCTCCATCTCAGTCTTGCAGGTTTTGGTCTATCTCAGTCCTGCAAGTGTGCAATAAATTAATACTTTTGGCATGCACTGCGAAAATAAGTGAACAAGCACTCAAGAGGCAACCTATGGCACATACACGTAAAGTGGCCATTTCCTAACTGGATAAACAACTACTTAAGGCAAACATCTACCTCTTCTCCACAATTTTTGAAGACATAGCTATGCATATACATCTGTGCTTTCTCTATACTAAAATTCTTTAAATATTTAGTTTCTTTACCTTGACTTTTACAAACAGAAGTTAGCCTAAAAAGGTAGCAATCGTCATCTGTCCTGCCTCCCCATTTTAGCTACCATAGAAGCTTTTCCTTCCTTTGGAAATTCAAAAACTAAGCATTCTAGAATTACATGCTGCATCAAATGAAAATAAAAATATCACAACAGAGGAAGTATGCAACACACTTATTTCTTCATTTGAATGAATCACATGGGAGATACACAGTGGAAATTATTTTGCAGCAGATTTAAAGCAAAAGCTGAGCTTTTTTGACTAAAATAAATTATTACTAAGTAAAAGAAGACAGTTACCTTCTTGATGTAAAATTCACAAACTACTGTTCTATTTCCAGACATTGTGGTCAGTATTTCTGTTCCCATGATACTTTAACTCTTTTCAACTTTTGTGCATGCAATACAAATGAAATTCAAATCAGCAGCTTTCAATCAGATTTTTTGAATGTGGCAGTCTAACACTAAAATTGGTATCTGAATTCAGTCTAGCAGAACATAAAATACATTGTTTTTAACGGATTGGAAAAATCCAGTTTTTTTTCCACTGGGAAAAAACCTAAAACCACTGTGATCACTTCATTCAAATTATGATTAAGCAAGTAAAAATCTGTCTAGATTGTTACGATAGAAGTAGAACAATTACAGGTTTAGGTAAGACTATACCATTAAGAAAAAAACTTTGTGTTCAGTATGTTTTGCAAAAGACCATAACACATCTCCTCTGACAGTAGAGAATTTTCCTTTACTCTCAGCAAGCTCAGCCAAAATTTAGCTAATATTAAACATCAGGCAGTGTTATAGTTCCAGACATTTTAATTAATGACTTATTTCTTCCTAATAATTTGTCTGAGAGTGAACAGAGCTCATTTTTAAAGGAGCCAAGATTATCATGTGTGAGAAGAAATAGAATTCCTCATTCAAGAAGAAATAGTAGGTCACCGTAAATAATATCTGCACACTTACTGTAAATCATTTTGGTGACAGAAGGTACTGCCATGCACTCTGATTAACATTAGCAATGAAGCACAGCCAATTTTGATATGTTTATATGACAGATTGCTGTTATTAGTCAACATTAGGATGTTTGATGTAGTTGTATAGGGCTCTCAGCCCACAAAATTTTTGTTTTGTAGTCTCAGAAAAGCATCTCTGTAAAAAAAATTAAATTTAAATAAGAAATAGAGATGAGGATTTTATTCACTTGCATACTGTAAAGTTCAGCTTCAAGCCACATCTTTTGTAACTCATTTCGAAAATCAAATTCTTGTGCCGTACTCTGAGTGCCTGCCAGGGTCTGCAATCAGAACTCAACCAACACCTATGCTCTGCATGATGCAACATTGAACTGAGCCCTTCTCCTGCTGAGCTGGAATAACTAAGTGCAATATCTCCTTTTGCTTCAGGAATATATTCCATTTTCTCCAAGTTTCTTAGCTAACAAAGTAGAGTTTCTTTATGTACAGATCATTGCAAGGAGGGCACAGTAATTCTGGTCCCATTCTGTTTCTGGTCTTATGCCAACACTGATGTAAGGATCAGGTTCTAGTCTGGGGGACATGAGGCATCCATGTTCTTTGAAAGGCCAGCCTAGACTTGAGGGCCAAAGAGCTATATTTCAAGGAATTTAGCTGCTTCTTTCTGAAGACATGGAAGATTAGAAACAGTGTATATAAATAAAGAATTTGGGAGTCAATAAGCATACAATAGCTCCATGCACTGGAAGGCATTGCTGTGCAGACTTTTCCAGGGCTGGTAAAGCAGGAGACATAACCAAGAAAGTCCAAAGGCAGTATGAGTTTTGAACACTACAGCTGGATTTGCTACCAAGATTTGCATCATTCCGCATCCATCTACCACTTCATTTTTCATGTATCTCACCTGCTTTGAATGAATAATGAATTATTGCCTCAGATAATTATTTTTACACATCACATATCTCTCAATAAGAGTCCTGCAAGTGCTCCCAGTCACTGTACAGCCTATCTCTGAGAAGGCTGATATATTGTCTGCTTCTCTTACACAAATTCCTTTTCTTTAAAACTCACAAACCTAATAGCTATCTAATACTGAACCCCTTATTGCCCTGGAACCTCCAGTGACTAAGACAGAAGTAAACAATCTGAGTGGATATTCCTGCCACACCACGTAGCTCTTGCTTTTTCCTCTTCTGTTCCAAATATTCAGTTATTTGATTCCCCTCATTTTAACTCACTAAACTCCCAGATTTCTAGCTCAGAAAAGGAAAAAAGACAGTATAAACCACAAATTGTTAGGAAAGTAGCAACCTATGTAATTCTTCCCAGTGATGGCCTTTCCCTACTCACTAGCACCTCATTTCTGTTCTTCAAAATTTAGTATCTCTGCCTAAACCTTTTGGTCACAGGGTGCTGCAGACAGGATCCAATGGCAGTACCTCAGCCCTCCAGCCAGGCTGTGGAAAAGGCCAGCCCCTTTGTCAACAACTGCACTCCAAAGCAAAACAAAACATCATTGCAATGACATCCATTCTCTGCTCTGCCTTCCAGCTGAAAGGTGTCCTTCCAGTTACCTTTCTGAATTTCCCATGTTGGTGCCTCTTGGCCTGACAAGCAACTGGGATAACCTGTTTTCCCAAGTTGATCTGTCCCTGACAGCAGGAGAGTCACCCATCCTCACAATTAGCTCTGAAATAAGACCATGCTTTTTAACACTTGGAAGATGCCTCCAACCTCTGGCTTGGCTTAAGAAGAGACAACTGGATGGAGTAGACTGAGCGAGATGATGATTAGTCCAGTACTGAACCTGTACATCCCAGTGCAAGGAGGGGGGAAAGGAAAAACACATATAGACAGATACACTCCACATAAGCCCTTAGGATGTCCTTTACTCAGTTTGTCCAGTGACTGTGAAAGAACATCAATGTGTGAACTGAATCTTAAGAAGCACTCAATGAGGCAAACAAATGGTAACAATAAAGGGAAGGCAGAGTACTTGACCAGTCTTTGTAAACCTCTGCACAAGCTGTCTTGTGCTCAAAGCTAGAGCCTTCACCTGTATGAGTGAGGAAGAGTGGAGAGGCAGGGAATAAAACCTAAACATATGGGGCTTACAGGTACTGTGACACCCCAAATGATTACAAAACCATCATATATTTGACTCCTAAAGTGCAGGATGAACAATGAAATCAATAAAGCAAAAGGGATGAGGGAAACAGAGTATTCCAAAACACATGGACATGGATCAATGAGTTAATAAATTTGCCTTGGACTGTTGGGCAAAGGTTTTTTGCAAGGCATCGCTGATAAACTGAAATGCTAGTGAGAATCTGCATTATCCCATTTCCTTTAACTGTGCCTAATCCCTAAACTAACACCATCCCTTCTTCTGTTACTGATTTTTCTTGGGCCATCCTTTTTCTGTACAGAGATGCAAAATAGCCCTGACAAGATTAAATCAAGCACCTGCTTTTAAGTAAGCTATTAGTAACACTCAAGGGAGGTAGGGGGCAGGAAGCATAAACACTGTCTGATTGTAGTACAACAGTAGCTTTTTTTCTCAGTAGTTCATTTACAGAGATGGCTTTTCCGGATGAAAAATTAGACACAGCAGATTTTATTACTTTCCATAATACAGAGTGATAAAGACGACTATTGGAATAATTACATTATGCTATAATTACATATAGGAACCAATTGTCAAGGGCATGGCAATGCTCTGGAAGTACTTTGAATTCTAAACACTCTGTGTATTTCTCAGGCAGCTGTTAAGGGTTTTCCTTTATTGATAACTCCAAGCCTATGAGTTATCAGCATACGACAAGTGAAACCCAAGCGCACAAGCAGTGATCCCTCCATGACAACTCTGTGGAGAATTGTTCCAGAGACCTTTGCGTCATTCTCAGGGTTGAGAGCACCCTGGGTCATGCTGCAGAGGCATTCAGGTCAATCAGGATAAAGACATCCCAGGGGACACCTCATCAGGGTGTCCTCTAAGTTGGAAAGGAAGCCTGTGCTGGCAGCAGAAGAGGAGTCAGGAGGAAAGACAAAACATTGTAGTGTCTTTGAGGGAATTTAGCCAGGAGCACTGCAACCTGCAATTCAACCAGAAACCAGATACATCAGACAGACTTGGTTCTGGAACCAGCATGGAAAGGAAACTTTATATTTCATTGGGTAGAAATAAAAAGAAACAAAAGGTAAAAATCAATATTTCTGTCGTTGCCTTTCTTATCCTCCTTACGACTCTTTAAGCAAGTCCTGTCTTAATTAAGGAAAAACAATTCCCTCTTTTTGCACTGTGTTTGTACAGTGGAGAAAAGTTAACATCAATTATAAATAGCATTAAGATATCAGCCACAACTACAGTCTTGTAACCCACTCCATAACCACAGACTGGACGTTTGATGTGGAAGCTGCTTGATATAGAAGGACACAAGAGAGCAGATAAAAATCTGCATCTGTTTACACCAAAGATGCATCTCCACTTAATTCTGAGTACAGTCTGCTCAGAATACTTATCTAGATTAATCAGATTAACGTATCTGTGTACTGTGCTGTATGATGGATTGTCTGAATTTCTTAGCTAACATTTGCATGAAATGCAGTGGCTGGTTTGTCTGGAGGTCAAACAGGAGATTTGATCTGAAATTTTGTTTGTACTTTTTGTAGTTCAAAGGCACAACTGTTTGAAGTTCCTCTGAAAAGAACACTTTCACTGTAGTAATTGCTCACCTGGATTGTGATTGATACAGCTAAGTGAAAAGTAAGCTTCAGCTCTGTAAGTATGAAGTTTCTTATTTTCCTTGAAAAATACAATGTTATGTCTTGCAATGCACATATCAGCCATTAGAAAAATACAGGACAAAAAATTAAAAAAAAAAACCGTAAAATTTCAAATTGTCAGTTTATTGAATATACAGAAAACAATGCCTAGGATCTGAATCTATGAATCAGATGTATGTTGATGTAAAAAGTTAGGACATATTGCTTTTCCCCTATTATTTTTAGATTTTGCTGTATTCTTTAGAAGTCACCAAGATGATCATAATATGGTTTGGGTTGGAAAGGACCTTAGTGACTATCAAGTTCCAACCCCTCTGCCACAGGCAGGGACACCTTCCATTACAGCAGGTTGCTCAAACTCTCATCTAACCTGACCTTTAACACTTTCAGGGATGGGGCCTCCACAACTTCTTTGGACATCCTATTCCAGTGCTTCACCACCTTCACAGAAAAGAATTTCTTCCCAATATCTAATCTAAACCTGTCCTCTTTAAAGCCATTTCTCTTGTCCTATTAATATATGTCCTTGTGAAACTCTTCCTCTGGAGAGGAACTTTTCATTTTGAACTCTCAAGAGGCCTATCTGACTGGGGAGAAAAATCCTGGAACAGTATTAGTGGCAACAATCAACTCAATGTGCCAATACTGAAGAAGAAACGTTGGTATCAAGATTTAGGCCCATTCTTATACCATATTTTTAAACAAGATTTAGTCTATCAATTGTCAAATTTACCAATGAAGTCATTAAAATGAAATAAAAGCTCTTTCCACAACAAATGCAAATCACATCAGGTCACATTAAACTGGCTATTAAAAATATGTAGAAGAAAAAGAACCCAATGATTGTAGAATCCAGTTTTGCTTCTTGACTATTTATTATTGCAGATTAAACAGATTTAAAAAGGAAGCAAACAAAACAATCACCAGCGCTCTTTATGTCTAATGATTAGAGTTACAACTTGAGAACTATATGCTTGGATTCCTTCTTCAGAGTCAAGTTGGTTTCATCAAGTTTACAGAAGTATCTAAACTGATCATCCAAAAAAGAAAACAAAAAATTATCTTCTAAAAGAAAAGCTTTTTCTCAGCAGGTACGCAGCATGAGCTCAACCCAGAAAACAATTTTGTTATTATTCTTAAATGACACATTTACCTTCCCAGAAAACTGTCTAAATATGCTTCTAGTCAGTTTATTAATTTTATGCATCTTTTTATTCTTTTAGAAAATGGTGAATAATGCTCCTCAGTTTTTGGAGGGTTTTTTGGTGGTTTTTTTTTTTTTTTTTTTTTTTTTTTTTTTTTTTTTTTTTTTTTTTTAATCAAGCTGCTTTCAGATGGAAATTAGAATCAAAATAAAATGCCAAAACCACCATTTCCTATTTTTAAAAGCAGTTAAAGATTTTAGTTAGTTAGATTTTAGTTTTCCCCAACTTCCCCTCTTGTCCTCTTTCCCAAAGCTTTAGGCAGGTTTTGTTTTGCCATGGAGTGTTATCGTCAATAATCATGCTGCACCCATGAGTCAGTTTGACTTCACCTTTCTGTATTTTCTAGGTAACTAAAGTACCCACTGCTACATGTGGAACTGACAGAAGAGATCTCTATTTCACCTGTATTTTTGCTTATCATCTCTCCTCTTCTTCCATGCTTCACACTTCTTAGTTTCCTTTCGGAGTTCACATGGTTATATTGGAAGTCTTCCTTGTCTTTTACCTTTTCTTTACAAACCAGTTCCGGGTAGAAGTTGTTAAGACAAAAGAGATGAAAATTTGTCTTCTCTTTGTTTAGTGCAAAAGCTCCTCTACAGATGGCTTTCTGTTTTCAATTTCTCAAGGCATTTTCCTTTTGAATGACAGTTACATAAGATTTATAAATAAACCCCCAAAACTGAAGTACAGTACAGACCTCACAGACTTACTGTTCATCTTCACAGTTCACAAACCAACTTTTTATCATTCTGTCCAGAAATTATTTTGGTCCCTAAATGTACCAGAAATGTTTTACTGTCTACGAGAACAATACTGAAAATACCACATAATCTCATTTCTTCAGAGACTGCATGCTGAAATTTATCTGTCATCCACCAATCAGGTATACCTGGGTTTTACCATTTAAATTGCATTTTTTTGCCTCATGCCCATAAACATGAGTACAAACCAGCTGACCTGAGTTTTAGTCCATCATAAACATACAAAGTAATTTCACATTAACCTTCTTTTCTTTTTAATAACGTAATATCTCTATTTAATCCTTTCCTGCCACTCCACCATATTTCCAAGAAAGATGTAAAAATCTATCTGCATAGCAATAATAACTGGCTTAGTACTTCTATTCTGCTGCCAAGTTTCTTGTACAATAGTCAACAAAGCATTGCAGTTAGTCCTTGCTGACTTCATCCAATTTTCTAGCTGTGTTACATATATTGACCAACTATCAATTCAATCCACATATTATTGTACTTCCCTCTGTTCCATGCTCTGGCCCCTAGTTTGGGTCTTTACCCTTTACTAAATAAAGCAATTTTATATCCTACAGAGACATAAATACACTACAGAGACACAAATAGGCTTGTCTAACCACATTTTGCATTTAAAAATTAACTGATTTACTGGTTGAACTCAGGAGCTAGAGATAATGTCGATCACTTCTCATCACCAAGCCCTTCTGTGCTTTATCATCATCTCCTAAGTCATTTTTATTCATACACTGAAAGAGAAAATAAACCATTTTACTTTTTTTCAAATCTAAGCATGGAACTGAAGCTAAATGACTACAATAAAATAAAAAAAAAATCTTTGACTCTACAGTAATCCCCCATCAAAAGCTTCTTTAGCTTATTCTAGATTCAAATGCTGAGCTAGTAAGGTGGCCAGTTCTGTTTGTTCCCCTTAACTTTCAGCAGTTCACATTTTAAAAAGCTTTTTTATTTACTTCGTATGATTTTAAGCCAAACTGACAAATTTATCAAGAAAGTGCTACATTATTAATTTCAATTAGGTCTGCTTTTCAAGAGAAATGTATGAATTTAGTGAAATATAAAACCTGTGGTTTTATTTTTCAAATCAGGTTTGTTGTTTTAAATTTGTGATAGTAATACAAAAGGTAGTTGCTACATATTTATTAACTGCTGAGAAGTAGGTAGATGGCACTGTATGTTTCTAAATCAGATACTCACACAAGTGTCTGACAAGCAGACTTCAACAACTGTCTTATTTGCCAGCACAGCTACTGGAAGAGACCTCCTGTGTCATCACACCTGCTGCCTGCAGTCCTAGTTAACTGCATCCTAAACACCCTTCCACTGAATCATCAAAGACCACAGTTGGGCTCCCTACAGTCAGGCACACAATTTGGGGTTGAAACGTCTGGGATTTCATAGCCTCATCAATATAGTTTTCAAGGATGGGAGACATTTAGAAAGCATGTCTGTGTACTGCTTCACTCATTATTACATAAATACATTCAATGAATGCATTTTTGAGGGTGCAATTTCAAAGTCTGGCTCTCCTGTCATGTTTTAATTCAGATTTTTTGTCCAACTATAATGCTCTTACATTATTCATACCTCAGACAAAACTCTCAGCAAGAGGTCTCAGGAGCCATTAAATTAGTGAATCATTGGAAATAGTGAGGAACAAAAAAGAAAGGAGAGTGGTTTGTAATGAAAAGAAATAGTCAATCTATTAACAGATAACAGGATTGGAAGGCATTGGACCTTACAGTACCTTTTTTGCCACTTCTTTAAAAGTGAATTTAACTAAAAGAGAGGCAGTGTAAACACCAGTTATATTATATTGGGACAGCTCATCTTTACAAATGTTCCCAGAATTTATCAAATCATATCAGATTTACCCTGACCCTTCAAAACATCTTGAGTTTGCCACTGAAGGTACATCACATAAGTGAGAAATAGTGCTCCCTAAGGGACCTTTAACTTTTCATACTATTTCATTCCCAAATCGAACCAGTCCACCACACTTTCCTCCTGCCACAGGGAGTCCTGAGTTACCCCAAAGCATCTATAAGCTGTCAACCCAACCTTCCATTTTTCACACTGTATAGAACCAAGTTCAAGAAGAACTTGTCAAAAAATGTCAAATGCAATTATTCTCTCTTTCTCATATCACTTTCATTCTCACCCTATGAATCTGCTCAAACTTCAGATCTCCAAAGGCATTCAGACATAGCACTGACACATCAAAACATTACACGGGGCTGTCCTGTAGTCTGTACAGGAGGACACAACCACTGGAGATTCACTGACTTTCACTCTTAGTGCCGTGTAACCTATTTCCCTGTACAAAATCCTGAAAGCCTCACCATTTGTCATGAATCTCTCTTAAATAATTTCTCCTAAATCAGCTGAAAATTTATCCATTACCTCCTTTTATTAACTCTAAGAAATGAACTGAGATCCTACTATTTTACCAAAAGGCTTTTGGCCTTTTCTCTGTATATGGCTGGTCTGGGGAGGATCCGTCCTGAAAATCCTGACACAAGCAGAGATCTGGTATTGACTTGGATGGGAGCAGCACTTCACACCAGGACACTGCTGCATGGCATTACACTTTACCTGGGAGCCTGATGCTATGGACTACAATCAACACTTCATCACAAACTGCAGTCAATTGGAAGAAAACAATTATTTTTGATGAAAAAGTGTTCAGAAAGACTGTCCAGTGAAGCAAGAAGGTTGTTTTGCATTTAAGGCACTGAAACGCTGAAGATTCACAGCTAGAAGGGTGCTCTTCTACAGAAGGGGAGCAAAACAGAAAGAAACTGAGTCTGGCCACAATGAGCTATTTGCATTTCAGGGTATGTGAAAATCCATAGAAATGGTAAAATTAGAGGGGAAGGTTTTGACTGGACTGTTTCTAACTGTTCCTGGATTGTGGGAATAGCTCTTTGGCAGTCACAGTGTGTAGCCCAGGGCTGCAAACCACAGCCAAGGCAGTCCAAGGAGGGTGGCACAAGGACTGAGGCATATAGAAACTCAGTAAGTAAAGGAAAAGCATGTGCTTGAATCTGTAACTGCCTGGGGGGAGGAGGAGTTGGCTTGTCCAAACGCAACAAATTACAAGAAGTATTTGAAAACTTTTCCCCACTCCTGTCCAAGACCAGGCCAAACATATTTTTAAGCCGGAATATGTGTGAATTGATTCCATTGTTGTTGTGAAAAATGCCCCCTGTAACACCCTGCCCCTCACACCACACCACGCGTGCTCAAAGTCAGGTGGGACCAGAGCTCTTTTGGAATCTCAATGGAGCTCTTAAGAAGGAAAAACACCTAAAGGAATGTCAGACCTCCTCAACCTTCTCTCTTGTTTTATCTTATGAGTGGGAGAACATAACAGAAGTTGACCTGTGATAGTCACAGCTTCCTCCTCCCATATGGCCCAGTTCTAGTCTGGGATGAGCTCAAGATATCAAGAATATAACCTTATTGAGAAAAAGAGTTTGTTGAATCTTTCTAGAGACCTTCCCCACATTCAGCTGTGAAAGCTGTTGGTGACAGATCAGAAATGCACTTCTGCAAGTATGTGAGGTATTAATGAGTACATTTATTTGCTCCAAAGAACATGCAAAAAATACAGGATATAGAACATGCTCTGAGGCTTGAGCATGCTCCATTACTGTAACTGTTAATATTTCCATTAGGAAAGGTATCCTAAAGTCCCAAAGACTGTTAACTGGTTAACTGAGTTCTGGTACTGTTAACCAGCAACTTCTGGTGAGCTGACAATTCCTACTTGAAGGGTTATTATCAATTAACTGCAAAGTAAATGCTTACTGAATTAGTTGTTTCAATTGGGTTAACAATTGTTTGGACAAATTATACATTACAACAGGACCTGCTGCAGAATTTGGAGAAAATAGTCTTAACACCTGTAAATTTATTGTAAATACATTCAAACTTTCATTGTAGCTTGTAACGTTTTTAGGATTTTTTATTCTTCATAGATGACTCTCCCATCAAAGCCTAGTCAAGGATGGAATAAACATATTTAAAGTCCTATTTTAACTTCAAACAAAAAGATTTCAAAAAAAACCCCAAAAAACAAACAAACAAACAAAAAAAACCCAAAGAAAACCACCAAAACCAACCACTCCGCACTCCTCCCTAATAAACTGAAAATCTTACTTTTAGTTTACAAAAATATGGTGTCCATGTGTGTGTGCTTATTTTATCCCAGTCACTTCTTCACAACTGAAAAAAGTGACAGCAGATTTAATTTGCTGATGTGTCTGGGAATTTTTTCTATTTCTATCCAGTTCTCTTTCCTGCTCTTGCTCCTACCTTTATTTTTCTCTCTTAAAATGCTTACCTTCTCCTAACATTTTAAAGAGTATTTGTTTTTGTCCTCAGTTTTCACTCCTCATTTTCCTCTCCCCAACATTTCATTTTTCTCTCTTATGTCATCACATAGAGCACTGTTTCCATGCCTGATTATAACTCCAAATCTATTTCACTTACAGAACTTTTTATCAAAGACCATCATAGGTTTTTCAGCTGAAGGGAATCCAACAGCACGCCAGAATGCAAACTAACTCAGTCTTAAGACTGGCCAAATTTCAGCTGATTTTCTTGCACATCAGCTTATCAAAGCTCCATCCAAGACCTGTGTACTGGACTCTGCTGAGCACTCAAGGAAAAAAGCAGAATTGAAAGAAAAAAGGAGCTTCAAATGAGCTTGCTGATGACAGGGAAAACAGCAAGGGTCCAAAAGTATGTTACAGTCAGAAAAATAAAAGGAGAAAGCACCAAGAAAGGTAAGCATGAGAAATACTCCAATTTGCAGAAATTTCCCTGCCCAGCTGTAATTAAAGCTACCAGAACTGGAGTTCTTTCACTCCCCTCCACCACCTGTAATGGTATTTCTCTGCCACTAATATCTTCTTTCAAAAATTACATCTTAATTAAGTTTTTTCCTGGTACATCTGAATGTAACTTTTACAATCTTGCACTGAGTGCAGTATAAAATCAGATCTTGTATTTTGCATGTTTTTGACCAACTCAAAATTCAATCAGTAAAAATAACTATCTGTGCTCCAGAAGCCACACTCGAATTTTCCTGTTGGATTCTACCTCTGTCTTGGTTTATAAATAACCTTAAACTTCCATAGCTTGGTGAACTAATGCAGGCAAGTACAAATTTGGCAGCTTTAGCTCATTCTTTGTCTCACTGTAAAGCTACAAAGCATTTAACTTCTCTTCTTTGACAATACACATAATTTTCTTTCTTTTCCATTTGGTGGCTGGTAGAGCACTCATCTTCTGTGTGAACACTAACAGAACAAATGCAACCTTGTTCCAACTGGACTGTCATCCCTGAGGTTTTGTAATTGTATTTCTGTACATGAAGTATAAGCACCACTTGGGCAACTTCATGGAAAGTTAAGACATGCCATCCCTGGGTCATGTGTCCCAATTTATTGTGCCTTTTTAAGTTCATAGTTGTGTCAAAGATGAAACAGCAAAGGTTATGGTGGCCTTGGTGAATCCGTCTCTGTAGTCTGGAGGTGAGGGAGAATGATCCTGAGTATCCCACACACTCCTTTTAAAGCAAGGGAACTCACTCTCCACCATGCTCACTACAGGTCACTCAAAGCATGTCAGAAGCATTCCTCCTCCTCTTCTTCCTCCTTCTCCTCCAGCCCACCCACAAACCTTCTTACTTCAAAATGAGCAGCAGATTGCATCTTTTCACTCTGCTTCTGAAATGAGAGCTGACTGCTCTTTGACAAGATGCACAATAGAATCATTTGCACAGGCTGACAAGCTGCTTCTAAAAATACTTAAAAATGGTAACATCAGGATTTTAGGCATCACTTTTCTTGGTTAATGATCATGTGTCTGTTTCTGGCCAGACTTGTGCTTTGGCTGGCTTGTGAGCTGCCACACAACAGAATCAAGCTTATAAATCCCACAGGACATTTCGGCTGAACTTGAGTTTGCAGCAACATTTGATGAGCCATGAGGTTGTGGGTTCTGCAGCTTTGCTGGAGTCTGTTCTAATTAGGAGTCCAGAGGCAAGGGCACTGAGCCCTGTGCTCTGGGAACAATTTTCTCTTAAATTCTCTTAAAAAAAAAATGGATGTATAAATCCCATTTACATCTAAAATGACCTATAATCTGAGTCTTCAGCCTCTAGTACCATATCAAAGTTGTCTCTTTTGTGTGAAGAGGCTTAATCACAAAATAACTGTTCAATTTCCTTCTCCAGATTAAGCTGTCATTGTTTAAAATACCTTTTTTACTCCTTGCACTGGAAATGAAGTTCATTCAATGCATTTCTATTTTTTAAACTTTTCTGTTATTTTCTCCATCACAGACTGACAGATCAGAGTAATGACTTCTTTCAGAGATTAACACCAGATTAAATTTTTAAAACTCTTGAAAGTAACTCAAATGTCTAATGCAATATAGATTCTACTCTTTCCCTTCCTCGGGCCATAACCAATGGAAGGGAGAAATAAATCTTATACTGCAACATAATATTAAACCGAAATTGGATGCAAGACTAAAATACCACCACCATCATTTTTGTTATATGGTGCACTGTTTTCTTCCATATTCTACTGTCAAGCAGTTGAGCTTCAGCTAAAGCGCTTGCAAGAAGAAAGCAAGCAACTTGTAACGTGGAAATTGTCATTTCAAACCTAAGCAAAAGAAAGGCAAACCATCTCTTACAAAAGTTTGATCTCTTAATTTCTATATACTGTCTCCAAAAGAGACAGTATAATTTCTATATACTGTCTCCAAATTACAAGCTGCAAAATACTGCAAAGGAAAATAGAGTAATACTTTTTTTTAAGGAATGAGAACTTAAAATTAAAATTAAGTTCTTAAATTAAATTCTCAAATCTCCTGGGTAAATTAGGGACTGACTCAGGCTCTAATAAACATATATAGTAGCTCTCAATGACCTCAAAACTCTGAGAATCTCACTGATTCTCATTGATCTTACAACAGAAGTAGGACTTAGCCGTTTCTTCAGGTTCAAAAGGAGTGATGTGCAACTCAGATAGAAAGAACACACATTACTTAGAAAGATGCAGGCCTGCATAATTGAATTTGTTTTGACTTCCCCACTCCCTCCTCCCAAATCTCACCTGCATTTAAACAGGTACAGTTTTTTGTAAGCTGCTACCTTAGTGAAGGCATAAAGAGTAATCTAGAACTGGACAGACTTTTTTTGGAGATTGTTTTTTAAAGGCACATAAAGAACAGCTCAGTGCAAGCTCAGAGTCCTGAAATCCTTTGCTTTAAGAAAAATTATTTTCAACAGGACTTTCCAGACATTTTACATGTAATATTTTTCATATATTAACTCAGCGGGACATAAAACATCTGTACAGGCTGTACTTAATTTTAGGCTGTAAATTTGATGGCATATAGCATATTTCACTGGCTTAGTTGTGCACACACCCCTACATACCTATGGGAATGCTCGTCACCAGGCACAAGCATTCCAATACAAGCAGAACTGCACCGAAAAGGTGGTTGATGTATATTTATCCACTCTTTATGACAATACAAGAATTCAGGACACTCAAATATAGCTATCAAAAAGTAAAGCTCAAAGCCAAAAAAACATCCAAAAGACAGATTTTTCGTAACTGCAAACAAACTAGGGAACACATTGCCAAGGGGTTTTTTTTGTTTGTTTGTTTGTTTCGGTTTGTTTTTTGGGGTTTTTTTTTGGTGGATACTTGCATTCTCATCAATGCAGTGTGAAGAAAAGGGAGTAGACTAATTTTGGGGAAAATGAAATCAATCTATGAAGATATTAAACACAAAGACATAGGAAACCTTTAAGCAATCCATTAGAGTGTGATGAAAAACTGTATCAAAGAAGCCCCACTGTGCATACTTTTGCTTTCAACAGTATTCTGTTCTGGCCCAGCTGAATGAACCTTTGATCTGACCTAGTGTGACTGTCTGTCATGCTCACCTTTACAAAAGTGCCACCAAGCACAGAATCTCCTACAAATTTATGACATATCTGGAACACTGAGATATTGTTACTTTCATTTAGCATGAATAAGAAATCCACATAACCAGATTCACCTAGACAAGTCACTTGAAAACACCATCTTGACAAGACCTCTGACATACTATTCAAGAATGGAACCATTTGTGAAAGCTTCTGTTGAATAATTACATGACTAAGGCATCCAGAAAGCTTCCAGTCTAAAATCCTAAATGCATCTACAGTAATATACAGTTTGAACTATTACTAGCAGGACCATACCAGATTTATAAATCATTTTGATTTGATGAACCTCTATCTATATTAAGACAATAACACTCTTTCAATAAATGTACATCAGTAGAAAAAAACCACAACTTGCATCTAAGTCCAGGTGGCACTAGGCACCCCCAACACATCAGAAGCAGAGCTGAGGTAGTCATAGCACTTTTTATATTTGTCAAAGATGTCATCAGCAGAACATATTAACCAAGGGATTGCTTGGAAGCTTAAGTAGTGAATTTCAAGCAGAAGCAGGCAGTACAACAGCAAGAGTGAATTGTTTCAGGTCTACTTACACAAATTTTAGAGCTCCTTCTGAAACATTAAAACATTTCACAAAGGAACTAGACCCTAAAACAAACCATGTTTTTCTTAGATAACTGTTCAGTCTAACAAGAATGCTGTAAATGAGTCAAGCATTTTAATATCTGAAGTCTCATCCTGCATTAAAAATTAGTACTAAAAAAAATTGTAACATTCAGGGATAAAAGATAAGTTAAAATAGGCACATAAAAATGTAATCGTTTTCTTTGTTTTAAATTATAGTAATATAACTCAGACTAATCAATTAACACTGTGATTTCATAAAATTATTAAAATGTTTGGCCTTGGAAAGCAAGCAGGAAACTTAAACGTGCAGTTTATCCTGAAAGTGTAGAAGTTAGAGAGACATAAAAGTACTACATCAGTGTTACCAATACATTTTGTAAATCTAATTATAGGTGCATCATCATAGAACAAAAATACAATACCCACACCCTACCTATTAAATCTTTTTACAGCCCTGATAACCATTAGCCCTGGAAATGAAAATAGGAAAGAGAAAGTGCTACAGCTGCAGAACTGCCTGCAAAAATAAGCAGCTTTATGGGACTTAAAACAAAAAAAGAATAGGAAAATAAGTGGATTTGTACATAAATTCACAGCATTTAATTACAGATCTGAAGTAGAGCCTACTAAGTCTACAGAAGCCTTTCAAGGCACATGAAGTTTGCTTGGCGGGAAAGCCAAACCAGATTTTTAATAAATAGCATAGCCTGGATTTCAAAGAACACTGGATTCAACCTCCTGCTTCTAGGCTTAAGTACAGATTTGGTGTAATTTTAGATAATGTCTTTGGATTTAAGACTTCAGAAACAGAACCTTGTTTGAGGCATAACAATACAAATGGCTGCTTTAACTTCAAAGCAGTGTTTAAAAGGTTTCAATAATAGAAATACTCAGCTAAAGCAAGAAAAGGATGAAACTCCAATGACAGAAATATCACCACAAATCCTCCCTGCTTTGTGCAGTGTCATTTCCAATGCACTTCATACTGTACAGAGAAAGAATGCCAGTGCATCTATTATAGGATCACATGAACATACATATTTATCATGAAGGTACAAAACTTCTTCTCAATTTCTATTTTAACAATGACAGAAAATACACAGAATAAAGAATACTAAATTGCTAATCTTTATCCTTCATTTATAGTGCAATATGATTTTAAAAAGAAATTTTAAATATGACATTTCATTATCAGTTGTGGTGCAGTTTTATCCAGTTAACTCTAAGAAATGGGGGAAATCACCTCTAATATTTTAATAAAATTTAATAGAAGACTACAAGTACATCCTTGACAAGCCACTGAGGCAAAACCATGACCACAGAAAATAAAAAGTAAAGCTGAATAACCTCTGTCACATGCTTACTTATTCTCTCCCAAAAGGAATGCCTAACTTCTCACACATCCCACTCAGAAGTCTGTTACAGAGTTACTTTCCAAACCAGAACTTTTGCCTTTAGATCTCTTCATTATGGCATCCTACACCTAACAGAGATAAAATGGATTTATTTGCTTCATGCCTATGAACTTTATTTAAATAAGGTTTCCCGACACAATAGTGATTGCCATCCTAAAGGGAAAATGGAAACACTTGTCTTGTAATCCCTGATCAAATAAAAACACCAGAGCAACTGTCTTAAATATAGCCTATTCAGTAAAACGCCTTGGCTTTGGGAATCTGTATCTCATGTCTTCCTGTAGTGACAAAAATCTCCTTGCTTTCATCACCTGAGTGAGGTAGAAAAGCTTCTGAGTCCAGGAGCAATGTCCTGGCATGAAGTTGGTGTGATGAAGAGTTAGGCTATTGCTGTGCTGGGATGATGATATAACTGCTATAGACAATGCTTCCTACAACCTTTAGTTTCATGCGCTGAGTTTAATACACCCCACTACTTACCCAGCACCACACTGGGCTGTCTTTGACACAAACAATTGCATATGATTATGTTTTATAGCTCAGTAATTATCATCCATAAGCTTTACTATGAAGAAGTAACTCTTCTTAAGCAGTGGCATGGTATCTCCAGATAGGTAGAAAATGTCACAATGCATTAATTTCTGCCAATATAGGTAGCTTTTATAAAATGATAAAAAACAATTGATAAAAGAGAATACTTGAAACAAAACAGTAATATTATCTAATGATAATATTACCTTACCTTGTCTCTGGGTGCAATCTGCACATGGGTAAGGAAGGATGGTATGGGAAGCAACCATAACTGACAACATGATGCTTCCCTAAAGTCAATGCTGCTACAGTGATTTACTCACTTGAAGTTCTCCCACAGCCTGTTTTAAGCAGCCCTAATATATTTTGGGTCATGAACACATACAGCACTTCCAAAAGACAGTGACTTTGGAAATTGTCTGGACTACAGAGGGTGCTTTAATGAACGAGATGCTTTTAAAGAGAAGAAACATACACTCTTCTCCAGTTTCTGTGTTTTATTACATTTTTTGCTCAAGATCTCCTTAGACACTCACCCATACTTACCATTCTAGTTTTATGACTAAGGGAAGTTAATTTAAAAATGCAAAAAATTATTTTTCCTACCATGTACACCCAAACTTAAAATTCTAAAGTCTATCTGCATTTTCCTCACTCTTGTATGAAGACCCCAGGCAAGGATTCTGTAGGCTAGATGATGCTGTTCATTACACCTTTAAAATCCTGCTTAATTACTCCTTCCTTTACAGCCTGTCAGCTCAGTCATTGCACAGATGGATTAACTCTGTATGAAGCAGAATGATTCACTATGTGTTCATAGAGAAGATGTAAACTGCACATCACCAGTAAGATGCAACTAAGCTGACAAAAAGGCCAGAAAAGTAATCCCTCTGAAAAAGGGTAATACCTACTGTATTCTTCCATCTCCCCTCTCTCTGTTTAATTATCCTTAACTTGCATTCTTCAGTAGGACTTACCTACCTGCCAGCATGTTGTTCCATATAAGCATTAATTGCAGAATCATAGAATGGTTCAGGTTGGAAGAGACTCTAAAGAACATCAAGTTCCAACCCCCCTCCCATGCGCAGGGACACCTTCCACTAGACCAGGTTGCTCAGAGTCCCATACAACCTGGCCTTGAACACTGCCAAGGGTGGGGCAACCACAGCTTCTCTGGGCAGCCTCTTCCAGTGTCTCACCACCCTCACAATAAAGAAACTCTTCCTAATATCTAATCTAAACCTAGTATCAATTTGAAGCCATTCCCACTAGTCCTGTCACTATATATTCTTGTAAAAAGTCTCCATCTTTCTTTTATGCTCCCTTCAGATACTGAAAGGTTGCAATTAGGTCACTCTGAAGCCTTCTATTTTCCAGGCCCAACCATCCCAATTCTCTCAGCCTTTCCTCATCTCCTGATCCCTTCATCCCACTAATCATCTTGGTGTCCTCCTCTGGACTCACTCCAGCAGGTCCATGTTGGGGACCCCAGAGCTGGATGCAGCACTGCAGGTGGGGTCTCACCAGAGCAGAGGGACAGAATCCCTTCCCTCACCCTTCTGGCCACGCTGCTTTGGAGGCAGCCCAGGACACGTTTGTCTCTCTGAGCTGTGAGTGCACATGGCTGGGTCATGTCCAGCCTCTCATCCAGCAGCACCCCCAGGTCCTTCTCCCCAAGGCTGCTCTCGATCTGTGCATCCCCCAGCCTGTGGTGATACTGGGGCTTGCCCATGTCCATGCCAAACACAGTAGTGCATTTTGCAGTTTCCCCCTTTACAGACTCATAGAATCACAGAAGCAGCTGAGCTGGAAGGGACCCACAAGGATCAGTGAGTCCAACTCCCAGCCCTGCACAGCATCATCCCCGAGAGTCACACCATGTGCCCAAGTGTGTTGTCAAATACGTCTTGAATTAACTTATTCACAGATCATGAATTTTCAGTCTGTAGTGAATAGTATTAACCCAAAGCTTTGTATCTTATTTTCACTTCCCAAGCTGTAATTTAGATTCCTGAGCATTTTTCTTGAGCGGTTCTCCTAGAGGCGTACAGCCATCGCACATTTCTCCATCCTAAAAAATGGAGTAGAATATGGAAATAAAACCCCACAGTGCCCAGAGAGAGACTATAACCCTGCTCCACACACTCCTCCAGCCCTCTTCTCACAGTTTGAAACCTTTTGTTCCAACCATTTGATCCCAAGTCCATCAGGGATGATTTTAGGCAAATTTCATTCTTATACATGAATCAGCAGACTAAGTCAACGACTTCAGAAGGATCAAACACTTAGTTCTCTTGCAAGGGCAGCCTGCTGCAACAGTAACTTGGCCTGTCAAGGCAAACTCTGGATTTGCAGAAGCCTGCTGTCCAAGATGCTAGGGTGAAGAACTGTGCTCATCACAAAAGCCTAAATAAGTAGGCAGGTGAAGCGTTAAATACCAAAGAGTCAGATAAAGACAGAACTTTGAGCCCTAAGACCTGAGAAAAGTGAGTTTACCTTTATGCTGCTCACTGGAAATAAATTAACACAGGCAGGAATTTATCCAATAACTCATTAAGGAGGGCACTCCACCAGTGTAGCTGAAGTAGTTGACTGTAATTCAATGCTTCAGTGGGTGAGGAAAGAGATAGATTTCTCCATCTGCAGCTTTCCTCTAAAAAGGTGAAGTCATATCCTACAAATAGCACACTGAGAAACTTTCTCTAGAAAGTATGTGGATACCCACCAGGTGGAAATCATGGTAAATTAATCTTTATTTCTCGATATCTCACCATGCAAAAGAAGCCACAGATTTTTCAGGAAGTTTTATCCTAGTTTCTAGATGCTGTAATCTCTACCACCATATGATCTATTTTATCACTGAATACTATGAAAACTCTCCCAGGATTCGGGCAGTACTGCACCTCCTGTGTTTATTTTAGTACAGTACCACAAAGCACAACTTCTGAGCTTCTCAGGTGTTTACAACTGAAGCCTCAAAGGAAGCACTGAAGCCAGAATCACTTCATGACCACCTGGAGCACTAATGGCTTGGATCTTACAATGCTCTATCACAGAAAAACTCAAAGGGATTTAATTTACCTTGACCTTGTAGTACTCCTTGACTTCAGGCTGAATGGAATCAAAATCACCACTGATGTAATCAGGCAAGAAGCTGAAAGGAAAGCAACAAGCAGTGAAATGAAAAATTAATCCATCTTACTATATTTAATATTTATTTTCTCAAGAGTACAATGGGCTACAAGCATTAATCTTCTTAAAGGAATATGAGTTCCTTAAAGGCAGGTTTAAACAAGTTGAAAAGGTAACAAACAAAATGTAAAACTGGTAAATCTATTGTCCCTTTGCTGAGGGAGTTGCACATTGCTTAGATGCTTATATATCTCTCCGGGTCAGTAAGATTTGTATTTGCCTCGTCCTAGAAAGACAACTTTCAAATATCTTTCAAATGTATCATTCAGTCAGCAAAGTGTTTGAAATAGCATATCTGAGTGCTGTACATCAAGCCTTAGAGGATATCATTTGTCAGAAGATGATGATGATGATGCTTCTTGGACAGCTGGTATGCCATAAATGTTTCAAGGATTTGTATTTTAGTTGTTAGTGATGTCATCTCATTTCTACTCTTCTCGATTATTAAAAATACTCCCCAAATATGGAAGCCAAATGCTCAGTGATTTTTAACTCACATGAACTTAATTTCAACTCCTAACCATCATTTGTAGAGTAATATTGCTGCAAAGCACATGGAAATAATTTTGTGATATTTATCTTTTCTTGCCACATGTAGCTTTTTAATTGCAGAATTCTTAAAAATATTTATTGCATAAATTCATGTCAAATTCGTAATGAAACTTCCCCTGTGCTATAGAAAGAACAGTGTAAGAATATCTTTTGAAAAAGCCCACAATGCCCCCCAAAACACTCAACACAGCTTTCCATCTTGCACAATTTCTTGAGTTTTAAGAAGCACCTGACAGGTGAGAGAGTGTTTCACTGTTTCAACAGATAAGGCTGCACTGAGTTTTGAAAGTAAAGCTGTGATTTTAGCTAACTCGTGCCCTACCATACTTTACAAGGCTACCATACTTCACAAGTTCATCAGCAAATTAGTTTCCAGCTTACACTGCGTTACAAGGAATTGAGCAGAGTATATTGGGACATACTTTTTCTGCCACATGATTTCAGAAAAATGCTGCAGGGTCTAGAAACTCTTCATATCAGTAACACTTATAAAAATCTCATGTTCTGTGTCTGTGCAAAGATTTCAAAAGACACACGTGGTCACTGGCAACCATTTTCTTTGAAAACTGAAAGCTGATCCAGTAGAAGCTGGTGAGTTCAAGTGCTGTAAGGTACGTTATGTGCAACTATGGCATTTCAAATTCCCTGCTCTCCACCATTACTAAGGTTGTTATCAAAGGATAAAAGAATCTCTCCAGAAGTGATGGTCCAACACTCACTGCAGTGAGAAGGGCAGTCCCTGCTGCACTGGGTTTGACTGAGGACACAAGGAATCAAGTAGGAGAAATGCAAATGCTTCAGTGCTCTGTTTCATTTGCCTCCATCAGTATGGTTCAAAACTAAACAGAAAATTAGGTTTGCTCCTTTGTTGTAAAGACTGACCTTTCCAATGTACAAAAAATACCACATTTTCAAAAGTTAAAATTTAAATAGTTGTTTTCTACCTTTCCATGAATTCCCTAACAAAATATGTACTGAATACAACAAGCCTAAAAACCTGCAGGTATTCTCTTTCAATTTGTTATTTTATAATTACTTCCTCCTGATTGAAACAGAGCCATTAAAAGTAAATTCACTCTAGGCATTTCAGTGGTTGCCCTGAGTGCAAGCCCTGGAGGTGTTCCAGCAGGTTGGGCAGGAAGAACAGCAGCCAGTTGTCATGGAATGCCAGCTTGGTATGACATAGACATCCAATGTGATGAAAAAGCTGTTTATCTTACTGAAATGCCATATATAAATCCAAAA
>VXBC01000495.1:507105-526606 GCA_013399945.1 Ploceus nigricollis | reverse complement strand
CTCTCTACAGCAGCTACAAATTGCAGTGCTTTTAAATAATCAACTATTTCTCCTGAATGCTTCAAGAGATATAAGTGGGAGAAGAATTAGTCAAAAAAAAAAAAAAAAAAAGTCTTCTAAGAATCAGCTGCTCATTCACAGCTTTTGTTCTCATCCAAAGTAAAACAATTTCCAATCAAAAGCTAGTTTGAATTTTTCCAAGCAGAAGGAACAGGCATTTCAGACGCACCTTCCATGGGCTCTGCTAGGGCTCCTGGCTGTGCTTCCTGAACACGTCTCCTCTGCCAGGAAGCTCTATGTCCGTTTTCAACATATCCTCTCTAAATCACTCACTTGGAGCAATCACAAAACCAGAAGTGATTAAAGGGAATAAGGAATTGTGGCAGGGGACTTCAAAATTTCAAGATGTCTAAGCCTCCCATTAATGATCATGAAGAGAAGAATTCCTTCTTCTTTTCTCCTTCTCTTTTAGAAACACCAGAAATAAGGAAAGTTCAGAAAGTCATACCTGATGAATTAAAAAAAAAATTAGTAAATCTCAGCTCCGCTGTCTGCCTCACAGACATGAAAAAATATGTCTGCTTTATCTTTGGAGGGAGGATGGCTGCTCTCTGCAGCTCATTAACTATGCAAACCAGCAAAAGTGTGGAAGAGGTTTTACAGCGACTTTCGTGAGCCAGAGAGAAGTTTTATGAGGATTCGTCTTTACCCCTGAAAGAATTCTCTACCAAGGTCGCTAACATAGAAGCCAAGAAAGAAAGAAGGATAAATAAGAGAAACCTGCAACTGCCTATTCCAATAAGCACTCTGTTTGTTTCTTGTGATCAATTAGTAAAATGCAAACTTATGAGTTTTGTAAGAATGTATAAAAAGCATGCATGCTGTAATAAAAACAGGTTTGAAGCCTTCTGAAAATGGAGTGTGTTGCATTGTATTGTCTCTGTCTCAACTACAACACAAAAGTAAGGCAACATTCAGTATAGAGTCAAAGGCTGCATTTGACACAGTCCTTTCTGAGTTCTGTGGAAAAAATTGCTTGATCCAGGTGAGCAGACTTGAGTCAAGTCTCCTTCCGGCTAACACAAGTGAACAAAGTTCATTGTGTGAAGAATTCTCCTTGACTGACTACCTCAGAGATTAGCACTGATATAGAAATAGGGGAAATAGTTCAGAGAGAGGTATATGGAAAAAAAGTTCATACTAAAGTAACTCAAGAATATTTTGTAATAATTGGGTTTCATTTATTTGCTTTCATATAGTTTTGTATTTACTCCAGCGTAAAGACTCTGGCGCAGGAGAACAGGCTTGAGAGAATCACTCATCAAGCTTACTTCTATTTGAGTGGAAGAAATTATGTCAGGAGAAAAGTAATGAGAATAGCCTCTCCATAAAAGTTAAAACAGCTGTCCTTATTTAAAGTACTGATTAAAACCAGGTATTATATTAGTCTAACCCATGTTTTCCTGCCCTCTGAACCAAAATTAATGAATAATTATTATTCTGATGCATAACTGTATTGAAGATGACATATTTCAGTGACATATCTGACACACATCCTTTAGTGAAGGAGTTTAACTTTTTGCCCAAGATGGCAAAGTATGTCTTTAATTCCTAGTGCAATTTAAAATTTTAATTTCTAAACAGTCCTGATGATGCAGTCTACTGCATTTGAGAACCATATTTTATCAGTCTCATTAGCTATTAATTATCACTATGCATATAAGGTCATGACCAGCTCAGCTGGCTTGATTTTCTGCTGCTTTATATTGCCATTTATCAGGAGTGAGCCAAATCCTTAATCTAATGGGACTGAAAGTATAAAATTCATGTGAGATCAGCCTAGTCTACCACGTCTTTTCTAGAGCTGTCACAAAGCAAAACACCAGGTACTGGGCAACAAAAAATCATCAGAGGTTTGGGCCCACTGGAGTTTTTCTTACTCTTTTCAATCTTTTGGTTTTTCTGGGTATTGAGGGGTTTATTTTGTTTGAATTTAGGTGTGTGCTTTTTGTTGTTGTTTGGACTTGCCTTTTTTTTCCTCATAGAATCATACTGCATCCATCTAAAACAAGTATGGAGTCATGAGGGCCAGGATTACTTTCAGATAAGGATCCAAAGGCACTTCCATACCAGACTGCTTATCTTTTATCTAACTTTTTTTTTTTTTTTACAGGTTCCAGATGATTGGAAACTGGCCAGTGTGATACCCGTTTACAAAAAAGGTAGGAAGGAGGATCCTGGTAATTACAGGCCAGTTTGCCTGACCTCAGTACCAGGTAAGATAATGGAACAGTTCATACTGAGTGCTATCACACAGCACTTACAAGATGGCCAGGGTATCAGATCCAATCAACATGGGTTTACAAAGGATAGGTCATGTCTGACCAACCTGGTCTCCTTTTATGACCAGGTGACCCACCTGGTAGATGCAGGAAAGGCTGTGGATGTTGTCTATTTGGAGTTCAGCAAGGCCTTTGACACTGTCTCCCACAGCANNNNCAGGGAGGTCATTCTCCCCCTGTACTCGGCGCTGGTGAGACCACATCTTGAGTACTGTGTCCAGTTCTGGGCCCCTCAGTTTAGGAAGGATATTGAGATGCTTGAGTGCGTCCAGAGGAGGGCAACGAGGCTGGTGAGGGGCTTGGAACACAAGCCCTATGAGGAACGTTTGAAGGAGCTGGGGTTGTTTAGCCTGGAGAAGAGGAGGCTTAGAGGTGACCTTATTGCTCTCTACAACTTCCTGAAGGGAGGCTGTAGACAGGTGGGGGTCGGTCTCTTCCACCGGGCAGCAACTGACAGAACAAGAGGACACAGTCTGAAGCTACATCAGGGAAGGTACAGGTTAGATATTAGGAAAAAAATTTTCACTGAAAGAATAATAAAGCACTGGAATTGTCTTCCAAGGGAGGTGGTGGAATCCCCATCTCTGGATGTGTTTAAAAAAAGACTGGACATGGCACTTGGTGCTATAGTCTAGTTGAGGTGTTAAGGCATAGGTTGGACTTGATGATCTTAGAGGTCTCTTCCAACCTCATTATTCTGTGATTCTGTGAAAACCCCCATAGCTTCCATATGAAACCTTTAAAAGTTTAGCTAGCTTAGGAAGGAAAAACAATGCTATTTCTCAGCAGTTTGGAGATGGATACCAGCTAGATGACTTATACAAATTGGATAAACGCTGAATGTTGACTGAACAGTTTTATGAACTCCCAGGACCCTGGGCTGGAGAAAAAGAGAGATTCCAGCAAGTTTGATATAGTTTCCATTTACCCCAACAAATATTTAGTCACCGGTACCATAAAGCAGCAATTGATTATTACCATAGACAGATTACAAAATAAATAGAAGCTATTATACTCTGAGGTTCTGATGCTAAACAAGCACAACTGTGCCTTTTTCTTTCAAGTAATACATCTAACAGACACAGCAATATTGTTTTTAAATATTCAGCACTAATGAACATGAACATTTAACACATTTAACACTAGTGTTAAATTTAAAACATCAGAATATTTGCTTCTTTATTCACTCACTTTAAGAATTCAGTGTGAAGTGTTAAATATGCGTTTTCACACAGTTATGGAAAAGAAAAAAAAAAACCACAAAAACCCACACAAAACCATCACACTGTAGCAGTTTATACTAAAAAAACCATGCTGCCTTCTTAAATAAAATGCTTGGGCATAACTGCTCAGCTCTATCAATAATTCAAAGTTACAGTTTCCTAGTACTATTGACTTTTCTTGTGATGCAGCTCCTTTAGCACATAATTGCATGCAATTAACCTTTTTTAAACAAATGTTAACATCAGAGACATGAGCATTTAAAGGCAGTATCTGCACACCCTTTGATTCCTTCAGCTACAGCACAGAAAATAATCCCATGCAGAGAAACCATGTGTCCCCCAGCTGTATCATCTGAGGTCACAGAGTGGGTTCCCTATGTTTTTTCTTCACTACTAGAAATAAATTTGAAAATGGGTGTCTTTTACCCTGGACTAATAGGCACACACAAGCTATATCCCTGTGGAATAAAAATCAGTGAGGATAAAATGCCACAGACTGAACATGAAGAAAAGTCAGCTCTGACTTTTGTAAGCATCTAGTACTTGGGAATACAGAAGAGAAAACTCTCTAGCACTACTTCAGGACAAGCATTAAAATCACAGTTTAATAAAAAAACCCCAACAAACAAAAGGTAATGCTCTCAACTCTATATTTGCTAACTGTTAAGGTGCATGTTCTGCTTGCCCTCCTGACATCTTGACAGGAAGAGTAAGTGAGGGCTGCTCTCATCAGAAAGGTGTTAAGTCTGTTTAAATCTGTCACAAGTATACTGTTATCTGCTGTGAAGATCAGAGTGCCTTTTTAAGTCTCAGAGACATGTACAGCACAAGCAGGTGCCTTTTATATATTGTCTCAGAGCAGCATAGTTGGATGCTCCAAGTAGCTGCACAGAGGTGAGTTCCTGGGTAAAGGAGAAATGTCAGATAGTGAGATATATTCTGAGTTAATGTCTATTCAACCTATAAATACCTTCATGCATTACCTGCAAGGTTACCACAAGAAAGGGTCACACCTGCAGCTCAGAAGCCCAACACTAAAATACCAATACAATTAATGAATTCAAACTGACCATAGAAAAGAATTTTGGTTTGATCAATCTTGAACAGATGCCACAAATGATTCCATAACTTATTGTTATCATGAGGCTTTAAAAAACAGCTAAACCCCAGTCCTTAGCTTGTCCACCCTCTATTTCCCAAACAAGACTCTCTTGAAGACAGTAAGATTACTTTTTCTGACTCCATGTTTCCCATTGCTGCTGTTTCGATCGCCAAAACCTCCCTTACCACTATACAATGGTTGTAGTAGGATGGCACTGACAGTGATGTGCTAGTTCTGTATGAATTTGGAGAGAAAAAACAACATCAACAAAAAAACTCTTAACTATTTCCCACGCCTTCTTCAAAGGCCTTAATAAACCCTAATGCAATTGCTTACACAAAACAATTCCCAAACAGCATACCACAATAAATCCAGATGTGATTTAATAAAACTTAAGGGAAAAAAAAAAAGATGAGGTACAACACCAGCACTGTAAACACCAATTTAAAATAGAAAGCAAGTATATGCATATATCAAGCTATACACAGATAACCTAAACTCTTTGCACAGACTGTTAGCATATCTGCATATTACAGTCAGATAGTTATGTGGTTAAAAGTACTTGGACTATTAGGCAACCTTGAAAAACAACCTCTTTTTTTCCTTACTTTTTAAAGAGCTTAGTGTTAAAGAGCATATAAGTATTATTTCATTTGCAAACCCTACGATTTAAAGAAAAAGATGAAAGCGTGTGAAGATATGAAGGCAACAATGCATTCACTTATGCTTGTCTGGTATGCACTGTCACCTTGCAAATAATAAAAAAGTGTCTAAAATAAATTGAAGAACATATTACCTTCAGCTCAAACTGCTATGCAAAGCAAACATCAGGGGGACATCTTCCACAGGGGAGAGCCAACTTACTCCCATTATCATTACAAATCCAAAGAAGCTTACATCCTGCCTCAAAACCTTGTCCCTCAGTGACAAAGATGAGAGTTAATGATAGCTACAACTGTTGCATTTTTCTTTTCAACAGTCAATATTTGAAGCTTTTCTCCAGTCGCAATTGATACAGTATGAAAATAAGTTATGCTATGAGATTTAAGAACTACTCACTTGTTTGCCATGGTGCTGAACATCCTCCTGTGTTCAGGTAAGTACATGTACTTAATGAAAAACTCAGTATGCTCAGAACAAGCAACTCCCAGGGACTGCTGCTAAGTACCTGTGGTTTTCTTTATATTACTCATAGACTGAAGTATTTCTTAACATAAAGGATAGCTGATGGCAGTATATGATCTTAGAGCAAATTAAAGCTGAAGCTATTCAGCACAACTCAGCATTGCACAGGCTCAAGCCTTGCTGTTGGATCTTTGGCAAAAGGAATTTAAAAAAAGCGAGCTGAGCCATGAGTTTTCATCCTTGCATAGGGCAGCATGGCTCAGGGAGGCACATTAACGCAGGGGCAAAAAACGCTCCAGTGCCTCAGCACAAGTCATCCACAAGCACGTAATTTTGAATGCTAGCAAAGCATAAATACTTGTCTGGAAGTCCAGACTCCAGGTCTTCTAGGACTCAAAGCTAGAGGAAAGTGGGGAGAAGGTAAGCACTGCAGCCTCTGACAGGTGAGGGTATCTGACTCACTGAGAAGACAGAGGCTGACAAGACTCTCAAAACAGTTTTCCCTCTTCATGTAAAAGGCACAGATGGCAGAATTTTCTCAAAAATTGAGAAAAATCAGCCATTACATTAAAAAAATGTAAATTATTTATTAACATTTTATATTGTGCGTGAAGAATCAAAAGGATGTGACCTAAAATGTGGTAAACTTAGAGCAGTCACAAACTACACAAACAGATTTAGAAACTAGTCTAAAAAAGATGGCACTAGAAGCCACAGCAGGCTCAGGGCTTCATGGAGTGCCACCCAAGTTAGATGTTGCTGCTACAAGGCAACAGACTTTTCCAAGACATGATAAACAATTCCTCTTCTTTCCCAGAAATGCTAGAAACATGCATATTATAATTTTCCACCTAATCAGACAGTTACTAACAATGTCTACAGTGTGGCTTGAAAACTGAACTATACAATTTCAAAAGTCAGTTTGAATGACTAGTATTTAAACTCTAGGTGTCCTTTCTGTGAACTTTCACACCACTAAGAACACTTAAAAGTCAAGCACAATCAAACATGTAAGAAGTTACATGTGAAAGACGTTCACTGGGATTTCCTTGCTTCCATTACTTTACTTACTCTCACTGGAGTACCTCAAATACCTGCTCCGGGTTTAGCATCTGTTTGCGTACTTACAAAACCAGGGAAGAACATCTTTGCAGGGGAGGTTGAGCTTGAAGAAGCCCTTTGCTTCTTCAGGGCTAGAAACTGAAGTAAGTAGCTTGCAGCAGAAATCCTCTAGAGCCCTTTCTACACAATGAGTCATGAGTACAACAAAAATAGATTTATCCCCTTACTGAGCAACTTGTTTCAAGCAAACCAGAGGAAATCTGCAGGTTTTCAAAAGCCTATATTATGCTTCTCCTGTTTGGGCCTGCATTTTCTTTTCTGATTTTCACATACACATAATTTTATAGATGGATATTCTGTTTTGTGGCCACAAAAGAGACACCTCTACACTTAGCTATAAGTAGGATGATCAGCCATGAAAAATGAATTGTCATATAAAAATTTGTTTAAAGAACACCTACTCATAAGAAAAGTTTTCAGGAGAAAACCAGAACATCTGATTACAACACAATTATTGAAAGGCAAAGGTGATTCTGTAGAGTTACTGAACATGCTTCTTATCCTAGGCTCTGATTGCCTGTGGAGCAGCCACTGAGCAAACCATTTTTATTTTTGGTGAAGATGTCCTTGAGTACTTTAGACATAGTTCCTTCAAGTTTCAAACCCTTACACTGATAAGGTTTATAATATTTTGCAGAGAAACAATGCATTAAGGATCCCGAAAACACTCGGACTACACAGAGGAACAAAATGTACCACTTAATGTTTTCAGGGGCTGTGAGCCCATGTGGCAAGGAATGGAGAAAAGACCCAGGGCAGCAGACAGCTGTTTGAAATCTGTTGTCTCTGTATGGCTGAAACTAGGTAAGTCACTGGGAGGCAGAAGTTTTATCAAACCTTTTGCTGCTGACCTCTGCTGCAGTTTCTCCAGAGCTGACAAACAACCAGGATATTCCAGCAGAATATTAGCATTTCAAAAGGTACCTGCACCTCTTGCCTAGCACAGCACCGCAGCATTAATTAGAGAGACTGCAGAAGATAAATGCACATACAAAATGAGAGCTGGGCTCTATTTGATGCTGAGTAACCTCTACCAAAAAGCACCCTCCCTTTCATCAGATAAACTCAAGGGAGAATTCTCCCATTTCTCCACAATTTAACTGTACAATGGATGACTGTATTTCATTTTCTGGAACCTGTGATTTGGACAACAATGTATTGCAAAGTTTAATATAAATTCTTTTCAGGTTTGTACTAATTGAAAAGATGAAAGGTAGGCTTATAGCTCTGAAGGAATTGGTGGAAAACTGTTTAGTATACCAGGGTTTCAGTCTTCAGTGGGCCGGACCATCACAGCTCTGTAGAGCTCCTGCAGCTGGCAGAGATCTCATTTTAATCCTTGTTTTGGTCTTCTGGCTCTGTCACTGCCTCTACAGAGTCAAGGTACCAGTGCCATATTTTAGTTACCAAAGTCAGCAGTTATGAATGCACACAAGCAGTTCTCTCTTCCATGAGATTAAAAGTGTTTCAAACGACTGTTTTCATGAGCACAGCTGCAATTAAAATGCCTCTGATGAAGCTCTAATTAAAGAATAAAACCACCTTTTATAGTTACTTGACATATGGATGAAATTAAGAAACAAAATAAAGCTGCTACTCTCATGTATCAATAAATCTGCCTTCTGATCACAGCCTGATGTACTCAATTGAAACAGTTTTTCTACCAGGGTTTTATTTGTTAAACTTTTTATAAGGGATAAAGAATGAGGGACTGACAAAATGTATTCATCTAGGGAAAAATCAGCTCTCGACATTTTCTTCTGTAAAACATTTAAACTGCTATACCAAACAGGAAAGTTCAAACCTATGCTCTGCACCTTAACAGATGCAGAAGAATGTCTGGTTGACAGTGACTTGGTTGACAGACCTAAATTTTTATTTCTTTTCACTGCTCATTAGTGAACAAACCTACTTGCAATGAAATACAGTAATGTAAGGAAACCTGCTGCAGTGTCACCCTGGCTACTATATGGACTGTCTGCTTTCCCAAAGACTCCCAAGTACAAGGAAATGCTTCTTATCCTAAGTATAACAATTCTAGCTGTTAAAATTCTCCAATAGCTTTCCTGCAGTCAGGTTCCTCCTCCTGGCAGTCAGCACAGCTTCCAATGCCTCCTGAAAAAAAGCCTGTTTTAGAAGTTAGCCATTACCACTCCCAACACCACAGGGAAGCTCCCTGCAGCTCCCTGGATGGCTAATCTGAAAAGAAGACAGTGTAATTACACAGCCATGGTATCCAGTGTAAGGGTGGGAAATACTCCTTAAGGGAAAAACCCCTAAATTTTGAACTGGCCAAAGTACCATGTCAAAATCTGAAGTCCTTCTTGCTTCTCAGAGCTTCCTTCACTGCTGGAAAACACCAGCTGTCACACAGATATTCAGAAGATAAAATCTTTTCCCATCTTCAGCTGGAATAAATGATCAGCAGCTAATCAAGGCAAGGTAACTTACAAAAGGTTTATATTAATTATTTCACAATTTAGCCCACAGATGATAAATATCAAAAGGATGAAGCAAGCCATATCCTTTCAGACCTCTCATACCTGTGAGGTGGCTACTGTGGACACATGGTACTCTCATTTGACCTACTAAAATATCGCCTTCTGCTTATTAAACTAATTTTACCAAGGAAATACTGATCCTCAGCTCAACATAAAACAGCTTTCATAATCACAGGAGTCTGTGCTGGTTTTTATGTTTGGTACAGATTTGGCAGTCCTAACTCAGGAGAAAAAGCTAACAGCAATTCACAGAATCATAGAATGATTTGCATTGGATAAAACCTTAATGATCATCTAATTCCAACCCCGCTGCCATGGGAAGGGACACCTTTCATGACATCAGGTTGCTCAAAGTCCCACCTTAACTGGTCTTGAACAATTCCAGGGATGATAAATACATCAAGGCAGCAAAATTCTGCAAGACCTCAAGGTCTGCAAGTAATCCTTCCTTCAGATCACATTATATTTCTACCACTGTGAGGCCTTAACTATAGCTATCACTGACAAGCACCAGAAATCTGCACTCATGTGCTAAAATCCTTGCTAGGTCCCAGTCCTTCAGACCTGCACACATAGCCAGCATCTCCTCTCCAGGGAGAGGGAAGCTCTGTATCAGCTCCATCTGAAACCAGCACAGCTATACACAACACAGCTGGCAACACAGCTGGTGAGTCAGAACACACAAGGAGTCCAATGCAAAACTCAAGCTCAGAAGCAAATTCATCATTACATTCAGAATTGGTAGAGCAGAAGAGGATGTAAAATTATTTTGTTAGATTTTAATACATTCAAAATGGAGCAATTTTTGACATAATCATTGCAAAGGAAAAAAACCAACCACCACCAACGAAACGCAAACCACATACACAAAAAAAGGAAAAAAATCTGAAACCCCCCCAAAAACCTGCAAGCATGACCAAGAGAAATCTAAAGGGCACTGTGAAGGGTCTCCAAGGCTACATTGAGAACTTGGTTGACTGAAGTGTATATAAATCTGAGCTAGCTTTAAAACAGCTCAGAGACTGGTAGTAGTTATAACGACAGTATCTGCTATGCTTGTTTCCAGAACATTGCCAGCTTCACATATAAGAGCCTTAACTGTGTTCAAGAAACAAATGTGTGTGCCTGTCCATCTCCCCCCACCCACCAGTCAGACTAGGGTGCTACAGCAAATTTTCAGCAGAGCAAGTAGGTTTGTGCTACTACTGCTATTAAGCTTTTAATACCCAGGCTGTGGCTAGGATCTACCTACCAAGCTCCTACTGCCTGTTACTTAAGCTGGCTGTCCTTATTAATGTTTCAGCTAAAGCAAGGAAATTGTACTGTGGATGGAAAGTTTGAAGAGAACCTGAGCCAGTCTTCCTGTTTGTGTCTGCAGCATTTAGTTTACTGCTACTTCAGAGCACAAATAAAAACATTGAGATAACTACCCACCTGACAGATATGACATGCAGGCAGCTCAATGTATAGATTTGTGCTTATTTCTAAGTGGCAATCACAGAAGAAAACCCTGTGCACTGGACTGAGGCATTAGAAACATTTCAAACATACAGGTACCTCCTCAATCCTCCTCCTTTCCCTCTATTAGACAAATGTGGGCTAAAAGCACTCTCAGACAGAAAATACCTCATTCTGATAAGTAACACATATTCCAGAAAAATCCCTGTCTTGGCTCTGCACAAGTAATTTTCTATCAAGCAGAGTAGCTGAAAATAATTTAATGTTAACTCTGATGCTGTTGGTGCCCTGCTTATTATTAAAAAAATGTAATAATACCCCCATATGAACTTCACAATTTATTGTGATTTAAAAAATTATATAACCCTTAACTGCTATTCTACTAAGTTCTATTATTGTCATAATCACTTTGACTTAATCTTTTATTAGATTTCAACACATTAATTAACTTTTCTTACAGGATGAGAACTAGATCTTAAGGACACAGATCTGCCTATAAATAATACAAGTGCAATGATGAGCTCTTATTAAAAGCTATTCCCTTTACATACAGTTATAGTAATTGTTCCTTAGGGAAGACATTCAGAGGTCTAACATCCCTGCTGCCATCTGCACCATGTGCACTACAAGAAGGGAGAGGAGAACCCTGAATGGCTGCAGCACTGGAAATGTTTTGGAAAAGACTGGACACAGATGAGCTGTGAATCAGACACTTTGAATTAGTGTATATTGAGACGCTCTGGGAATAACCTGAAGACTACCACAGGTGACATGGAGTGTAACCATCATTAGAGATGTCATTCAACAGAAGATGTCATTCATCTGAATGACAGTGTGGACCATTCCTTCAGTCTAAAACTCACTACTAGATAATTCTTTCCACATATTTTAATACCAGCAGGACACTAATTCTCAGGTTGATAAGATTTTGAAAAATGTGTA
This sequence comes from Ploceus nigricollis, assembly GCA_013399945.1. Lineage (NCBI taxonomy): Eukaryota > Metazoa > Chordata > Aves > Passeriformes > Ploceidae > Ploceus > Ploceus nigricollis. Next base: position 514,791 of record VXBC01000495.1, on the reverse strand, counting down.
AAGTTAGGAGGATTAGACCTATCTGCCTGATAATGAGGTAAGAGATACATATTTTACTGGCAGACAAACGGTCACTGAGATTACTTTTGTAATTGTTCTTGGAGAGAAATGGAAAATCCTCCTGAAGATTAACGAAAACCTCTACTTCATTGTAAGCAAAGCCAGTGCCTAAATCCTGTTAAATACCTGTTAAGTTCCAATGCAAAACAAGCCTGCACTAGCCAGCTACAGCCAGCCAGCTGGTGATAAATTGGAATTTGGACTTACATGCTGCTAAAAAGGCACCAAGATTTTGGACCATTCTCACCTTTAAATCCATGTACTCTAGGAAGTGCAGCACACCCACTCTCTCTAGGTAGCAATGAACCTCAGGTGCACTTCACACAGCAGCAGTTTTTGGGGATCCCATCCAAAGTGTTTCAGGCTATGTGGCTCCCTAATTCTAAAAAACACCACCTCCCTTACCTATATAGGTATGTCCACGATAGAGAGGGAGGTGGAGAATATCTTCGTACCAAGCCAGGTCCAAGGCCCAAGAAGGGCAGGCTGCAGCATTCACGAGCCAATGCAGGTTTTCCAGAGGCCAAGCTGTGGAATAAAAGGGCCATTTCTTTCCAGTCGTGCTCCTGGCTGATGCTGGTGCATAGAAGACCTCCAAGGATGAGTACGTAGAAGCAGTTTTCCCCATTTCTGCCTTTTACAATATGGGAAAAAGAGTTTGTAAATGCAGCTTTCAGATGAGAAAATAAAATAATTAAAATTACTTTTTAAACACAGAAGTATGGAATTAAAGCTACAATCTACTGGTACTCATGCTTTTGGTCTCTAGATTCCTATAATATGTTTAGAGATTAAAATAATTAACTCTTCAGAGATAACAGAGTGGAACAAGTCAGTGTGTGAATTTTGGAACTGGCTAATTTTCAAAGAAGGCTGGGGAAAACAATAAAGAAAAAGCTACACTTGGATTGACAACTTGTGTATGGTCCTGTGCCATGATCCAGCCTACTGCACTCGAACAGGCTGAAATATTAAATTCCAGAAGCACAAGAACTAAAAGGGAAATTTTGATGAGCTCTTAAACAGGGTCATGAACATGACTGTATTTCTGCTGGCGCTACTAAAAGAAGGCAAAACTTGCCACGGCTTTTCCAGTGTGAATGTGGCAAAGGAAGCATTTTCCCCTCTGACTAAAAATGTGATTCTGCAGAATGGGGAAGGCATCACACTCCTGATGAAAGTCCTCTTCAGCATACTGGGAATGCTACTAGAGTTCTTGAAACTGCTACTGAGGTGTATTATGATCACATATATGCATGACAGTGCTGACCACTTAATCCCCATTCTGTCATAGGCAAGTTGGAGAATAAAAATTACACTGACACCCAAGGGTATTTTATAATAGAATACGAAATAAAACAATAAATTTGCTGATGATTTTGGCTTTGCCTCATGGTACTGCATTATGCACCAAATATTCCTGGCTTCTCATTCATTACTATTTAATTACAACAGAATACCTTTCTTTCAGACTTAATTAACCTCTGAAAGGAGTTTGTGACCTTGGGACTCTCCTGCACATTTGCTGTGTGCTGTTGGAATTTTGCTCTGCCTGGAAACACTTTTTTTAATGCAGAGATTTAATGATGTACACAGGTTTTTACAGGGAACACACAAAATACGAGAACCCTGCATGTGGTCACTTAATGAACAAGAACTAGAGCATATCAATTAGGATCATAAATCAATACTAAATTAACATTAAAAGATGCCACAAGAGTCTCCCCAGAGGAGAGGGTCATTACAGTAAACATGATCATGAACACTCTTCCCGATTACTTTCACTGTGGGGCAGAGAAGAGGGAGTAATGAAATGAGGAGGGATTTGCCCACTGAATTCCTATTTGTTTAAGCCAGCAGAAGCTTAAGTACCCAACTAAGCCAAATGACAGTGTAGTACAGTTTCAGCTCCTGTCTTTGTCAGAAAGTGCTGTTAAGCTGAAACACTGTGACTCTGAATGGAAATCGGAGAGCAGTAAGCCCTTCACAAGATGAGAGGCAGAACCACAGCCTGTACAATTGCTTTCATTGCTTTGCTGCAAAGCTTCAAACAATGGATTAATGTTGGCCCCTTGGTGCCAATCAGAGCAGACTGGTGCTTGCAGAGTAGGTGCTGGTCCAGCAACTCACTTGCTAGGAATGTTAACTCTTCAAAATGGATTTTTCACCATCCTGAGAATTCCTTCTGAGAGCTAAAAATCACAACAATCCATGCATGCTCCTCATACAATTCCCACCTGCACAAAATCACCCCGAAATACCCTTATGCACAGTTTTCTTTTTTTTCCTACAATTGAATGCATCAGAAAGAAGAGATATTGACATCCACATCTGTCACTTCATTAATTACAACCATTTGTTGTCAAACCTCACAGATGATATTTTAGCAAAAAATAAAAAAAAAGGCACTGGATTCTTTATTGACTCTTTTCAAGTGTCTTTTTGGGACAGCCTGTCTTTTTCTCACTACTCAAAATACCTTTATGTGCACGACTCCAATCTGATCTGTCACCAATATTTAAACACCCCTGCTGCAGCTTACAAAATTAGAAAACATCAATCCTCCCACGGATACTGCTGGAACTTGCAGAGGAAAATAGCAAAGCCTTTCTTTCTTTCTTTCTTGTTACAGCAAGAACAGTTGCTCCACTGGAGTAGAGCTAGGTTTATTCCAGACACTTTTCTCCTTCTCAGCTTTAGTATCAAAAACATTTTCACGTCCTTTCCATCTTTTTCCTTGTGCCCTGTTTTTCTCCCTCCCTTCCAATTTTTACCTTTTTTCGATTATGTCTGTCCCTAACCTGTTTAGATCCTCCTAACACCAAGGCAAAAACCCTGCTGACATAGAAACAGAGATATTCAGAGTTCTGTTGCATTGGTGCATAAAGACTCTATGATTCCAAGCCTTTGTAGAGTGGCTTCACTTCTGTGCAGAGGGAATGACAACCACAGGCACTGTTCTGGTCCACAGCTCGATGCCCACCACTGAACAATAAACGTCATTGGACTTGTAACACACAGCAATTTCAGAATCAATCAATCAATCAATCAATCACTCCACCCACTCAAAAGCTTAAAAAAACCCCAAAAGAACAAAAGCTGACCTAAAAATCCTACTGGTCTCATACAAAATATTTTGAGCTACAGCCACATACCAGTCTCTTTTTTATGCTGAAGAAAAAGAGGAAGTCCAAAGGCACAGCCTTTTATCCACTGCCATTGTTACTCCCTCTGCCATTGCTTCATACATCAAGCACTATAAAAATATACCTTTTCTAACCTGCTGATCCTTATCAATCTTATTAACTGGCATCCTATTAGATCTCTCCACACCAGTGGGTTAGTCCAGTCTCAAGCTGCAAACCCCCACATTTCCTTTCACTTAGATAGTCACTCTAATTTGTGCAAAACACAATGAATAGATGAAGGGGAAGAGCTATATGGTTTTTTATTGCTTCTATTCTTTTTTTTTAATTTGCCAGATACCTTTTACACAGAGATCAAAACACTGGAGAAAATTAAGACCAAACTGCACACACATGTGTACTCTGTGATACAAAACATCTTATCTACACATCCCCATTAGTCACATGATGTGAGTACCTTCAACACCCCACTCAGCCGTACTTCAAAAGAAAGAAATTTATTCCAGCTGGAGTTTCTTAACCATCAGGGAAAGCCAGGCAGTTTAAGAGTTAAGCACTCTGTGTAGGTAGGATATCCCTCAAGAGTTAGACCAAGAATAAACCAAGAATTATTCTTAGACCAAGAATAATTTATTGCTACAGGATTAATTTCATTCCGAATCTTACTGCTATTATTTTAAATAATGTAAATATTTTGATCACTGTGTGGGCACCTCAAAGTTGCTTCACATGCAGTAAGAAGTAAAAATTTCCAACTATTGCCAATGCTGGAATCAGAGCAATAGATGCTAAACAATATTTATACAGTAAAAAAATTTTTTGTTTGGTTTGGGATTTTTTTTTAAGCAAAAGGGATAAAAATTGATTATATCCCAGTCTCTGGAAGATGTGGTTACTGACAAAGCAACAGTAGGAGTCTCGTTGTTGTTCAATCGATTTCACAGGCTGTTGGAACAATACCAGGTTGCTGAAAACATTAGATCCAGCTGTGGTGATTTCCCTGCTTGCAATCACCATGGAGAAGTGATGCATTATGTAAAACATTAGTTATAATGCAAGAATTCAGAGCAATACATGGAGAGGGTATAATTGCTTAGGCATCTAGTGCTTAATATCTTACCAATTAAGTCAATAGAACATCCTGAATTTGTACTAAAGGCGATCTGCGTCCCTATTCAACAAGCACAGGCCCCATCTATGTCTGTGTTGTGACAATAAAGAAAAATACCTAAGTAACAGTAAGAAGATAACAAAACTGACAAGCCTGTATGGAATTGCAGTTCCCCTCATTCACCAGGTTAGTTTCAAAATCCTGAAAAAAGCCACAACATAATTTCTACAGGATCTTCGTGCTGTGTGCCCACAGAGATAGTCACTGGTCAGTCTTGGTTTGTTTCTTCTCTCTCTAGAATGAATCATAACTTTCAACCACATTCAGCTGTATTCTTTCTCATGTAGTATTTGTCTGACCCTTTTTATTTTGTAGTCAGTTTAATATTCCTTGGTACTCAGAGGAACAAACAAGGACATCGCTCCAAATCCAACAGAAGCTGAATGTGTCTCCTCCTTAGCCCACTTCCATAATTTCTTTGTACAGTACATACACATGTCCCTATTTGAGCCAAAAAGAACTGGTGCAGGACAGATGTATTTTTATTCTAAATGTTTCCATATTCAGACTGTATTGCAATATACAAGTATTTTGGTGGTATGCTAGAGTTGTCATCTAGCCCTTTATCTACTGCTCTCTTGTCTCATCTCTCTTAAGTTCACTCTTCTAGTCATATCCTTGCAGTGCTAATCTTTCCTGAGGTGCTGATACGTACACAAGTGCTTACAAAAAGATAAGAAGAATGGAAAATATTTGCAAGTAAAGGCAATGCCCACAGCACACAGAAGATGTTCACGCTGGTATCAGAAAGCATCTTAGTGCCTTAGTGCATATTTCAGTTGAAACACTCCCTATTCCATAGCTGAGTTAATGAGTCAGAGCTGAATGATGTGCTGATACTGGTCCAGGGTTCTGCAGAGACACCAAAACCCGTTTGCAAATACCCTCTAGACTTACTCGTGTGGAATGTCCCACACAGGTAGAAAAGCATCAAAACACAACCCCAGTGGACCTTGGTTCATTTCCATTACTTTTAAGACACTGTAACCTTGGATCTAATCTACCTGCTGCATGATCAGACATTATTCTGTTCATTTATTTAGGATCAGTATGCAAGATATTTCTGTACAGCTTATACAATTTCCAACATGCTTTTGACTATCTTTTAACATTAATGCCTGATGTATTTTCATTTCATCTGTTATCAAAAACAGATCTTCCTTCCCTTGCTCAAAAATCAGAATTCTCTACATTTCTCTATAACTGACATTCACTACATTTTCAGATATACCGACTAAAACTTTTTTTTTTGAAGTCTGTATGCAACAGACAGCAATTTATCTCCTCCTCCACCATTTTGCAAGAATAAAGCCCAGGCTGTTACCTAAATAAGGCCAGTAGTACGGTGGTTGGAGAGGAGTGTGCACACCCAAGAGTGTGATTTTTGTATGAACTATTAGTTGAAGGAGATTTTAGTTTCTCTGAATATAAGTACATCCAAGAGCAGCTTTGGAGGTACCACTGTACACATTATCTACATGCTTGAGCAAGTAACTTCTGGCAGCAGAACAAAACTGATTCTGTGACAGCTCAGAGCTCCAATTTTTAAATAAGGATTAACTCTCTTGTCTTAAATGATGGAATTTGCCGGGCTGACTGGCAACCTTATCTAGTCCAACTTTCAACCAACCAGCAATTAATTGATGCTTAACCCTTCATGAGGATGACTTTGCAACTGGTTCTGCAGTTTTTGCTCTGTAGTTTATCGTTGTCAGAAGAGGCACAGGGTATTCATCTCTCGACCCTAAAAAGTAAATTTATTCTCAGTTATCAACTGTAGTAAGCAGCCTTGATCATAGTTTTAGAACACAGTTCCTTGTTCTTGACAGCATTTTCTGTGAAAACAACTGTGGCACAAAACATTTTTAAATGAAAAGATGAAAAGAGTCCATTTGTAAAATGAAACCACTCTTGGAATACAATTAGATTTAAAAACAAATCTTACCAGAACAACTAGGAAAAATAAAGATGGATGGATTTATATTCTCAAGTTTTACTTCTCATCATATTCTACAATACATAAAGTCCCCCCATTCGCAAGCTTCTGGCTTCACTAACACTAAATTTAAACAGATTTGAAGAATAGAATCATCTGTTCTGAAAATAAAAGTGTCCATTTGAATGCAAATTGTTAAAAGTCAGAACTTCTGGCATTCACATATTTATAGAAAGAGAGCAGAGTCTACTGAAGGAAGAGAATATGAAAGAAAACCAAGCAATAAACACCCAGAATATATTTATGCTCCAACAATCACTAATACGTTTACTAAAAGAACATTTTAGAGACAGCAAAAGCTAATGTGAATAATTTATCTATGGGTATTTTTTGTGTTCAGTCCCATTAGGTAATAATTTGAAGTCAGCTGCAAGGAACTATACCTGCTCTTCCCCAACATTTTCCAGGCTATGAGAAAAAAGAAAACCAAAAAACAAAAAAGAGAATGAGTGTTATAGCACTAGTAATTCCTCCCGAAATGTCTGAAGTGCAACAGAGCAGATTAGTCAACTTCAAGGTCATTTGTTAACATGCATTCATTTTAAGGCATTGATAGCACATGGATTTCTGTGCTCCCTAATTGAATACTGTTCTTGGCATTCTTCTCAGGTCTTAACCAAGCTTTTTTCAAATCTGAGATCATTCTTGACATGTTCAATATAAAATCTGTACTTTAAATTTTAAATGACATTGCAGCAAAGACTCAGCTTGGCTTGAGGCTTGTAAGAACTTTCTAGTTTTGCTTTGTTTCAAGAACAGGAAAACTCCCAGTCCCCAGACTGCCCCAAACATCTGTAGAAACCATTGCTCCATAAAAACAAGCATTGCTGGTTTAATCCTTAATTTCTATTGACAGTCAGAGATACAAAGGAAACAAAGGCATACATTTCACCCTAACACTACACACAAAGCCAGCTTCTCCTGAATCCTGAGAATTACTCCTTAGGCACAACAGACCAAACCACTATAAAGTGCTGAGTATTCTTTAGCCAGCTCAGAAGTCTTTTTGAAGCTGCTTGCTCCAGATGTGACTCAATGCACAGATATTTTATCACTGCAAAGTCCTAACCTCTAGCATTGGGGTGGCCATAAATGATTTTTACCATGTCATAAAGCCAGAAATCACCCAGATGGCAATGACATTCCTCTACTTACAGTACACTAGGGGCAGAGATACAGCTATTTGAAGAATACGATGAAGCAGTACAGACCCTCCGATTGAAAGACCTGGGATTAATTGAAAGTGTCCCTTTATTCTCCTTTTCTTAGCCCCTTCTTTTCCCTGCTTTTTTTTTTTTTTTTTTTTTTTTTTT
>VXBC01000495.1:479762-507098 GCA_013399945.1 Ploceus nigricollis | reverse complement strand
TTTTTTTTTTTTTTTTTTTCCCCTAGAACTACTGTTCTGGACAAATCATGACCCTTTGATTTCCTGGTTGGAAATTTAAAGTTGGTTTATGGTGCTCTTACTGAGACAGAGCAGTTTTATGGGCAAAACACTTCACTTGCAGCCAGGAGACCTTGTTTCTAAAGTTGAACTATTCACCTGTTTTGTATTTGCTCATCACTCCATCTCCCCAGACTTTTGTCTTGGTCCTTGTTATCTGCTCCTAAGCAAGATTAGAATAATTCCAAAAAAGCAGAGATTCATGCGTAATGTTTATTGATGTGACTGAAACAGGGTCCTAATGCCACCTTTGAATATTTTGAGGAATGCAAAAAAAGAAAGAAAATCAGTGGATTTATGCCAAAGCGTGAAGATCCCTGGAGCACTTATGAAGATCAAGTCTGCTTCCACCTAGGACTTACTATTCATTATTAAATACTGATGTCATCAGGAATGATACCTGGCCCTTTGATAGGCTCATCTTTTAACAAGGAAATATCAGAAAGTCTGATGAGATCATGTGACCGAGGAGAGCATTTTATTTATTCTTAAGAACTATATTCTTGCATTTTAAAGGTGATTAACTCAGAATGTGAGATGATTTTGTAACTCAATGCATGACTTTGAGCAAATTAATAAAGGAACAAAATAAAAGTCTTGGTTCCCAGTTCTCCATTTTAACTGATAGACAATATTCTCACTCTTGCTCTACACAAAACCTAATCCATCTACATCTGCTTCTTGTGAATCATATCCAGAGGTTCTACTGAGGACTGCTTTTTCTTTTCTGCTCTTCTCCTGTAAAGAAAGCATGGTCCTATAGTAAGGTAGTAACTTGCTTCCACTGTCTCCTGACATAAAAGAAACAAGGCATGCATACATCCACGTACATACACGTACCTCAGGGATGAAAAGCCAGCCATTTCACAGCTTCTGTAAGGGCATGATGCAACCAAGCCTTCTTTCTATTAGAGATCTAAATTTCATGGGTCACAACAACAGGCAGCACTGTAACGTCCCATCATTTTTAGTCATAAATATTACTATGATTCTACAATTACCATCTTGACTAACAAAAGCAATAGAAATTCAACATGAAGTGTAATTTAATCTCACGTAGATATTGCTAATATTTATAAGACCATATGTTTTATTATGATCTGCCATTTGATTTTCAGTTTGAAGGAATGATAAAAAAAAACCTTGCCCCTTCATGGTTTATATAGTAAGTTCACTTAAAAGCACTGCCAAATAAACCCAGTTGCTGGTGTCTCTCTCAAAATATATCTACACTTCTTGTGATATACAAAAGAGTACTTCTGCCCCTCCTAAAATTCTCAAGTGAATCTGAACTAATTGTTGTGTAACTCCCAGGTTTTTCCTTTATAGCATAGTATGTCTAAGTGAATAGAAATAACTCCTTTACTCCAGAAGAATGCATACTCCTGGGTTTGGCTTATACAGCTGTTTAATATGAAGATGAACCTAGCAGTAAAAAAAATAGACCAATGATTTCCAACTCTCATAATTTCTGTAAGCATTTGATTCAGAGACCAAATTAAGTCTGATATGCCTAGTGATGTTATTGCCCTAATACTTTCAGGAAATCCCTTCCAATACAAGAAGCTAATTTTGGTTTAAATTGAGGACTGAAACTATGCATATTTCATTATATGCATGCCTTGCTACCTCCATTCTTCACTGTTTCCGAAACAAATCTTGACTTAGCAGTGCACAGGTACTGGAATATAAATGTATTTGAAAATGCAATCGAGTGAAAGTAATTAAATTGAGGATATAAATGAAAAAACAAAAAATTACATGATCCTGAGGTATCTTGAGAATTTCTCATCTGCACTACCTGAAGCAAACACATTATGTAACTTCAAATAGATTAATCCTTCCAAACACTAAGAGACAGATTTCTTTGGTTTCTTTAAATTTGTTGGTGCCTGGCTGTTTTCTAAAAATTTAAAAATGGATCCCAAGTCAGGTGTTTCCTAAAGGAGGAAACTATGGATAGGGAGGTTTTTTTTCTGAACACTCCTGCAGAATTTATTAGGATAAACACAATATTCTAATTTTGATCTTTAAACACTGCTATAGTTTTTAAGTCAGGCAAAGATATCTAATGTAAAAGATCTCCTTTAAGGCATTTGACAAATAAAGCACTGCCTGAGTATCACTGCAACAGGCTCTGGGCCAGGAAATAATTGGCATAGTCTCCATGATTCACAGAAGGCTGATCAATAATCTTTATTAAGATACCCATTGCTCTTTTATAGACAGTTACGATACAGGTGGACTTGACTGGTCCTCCAGTCCAAACACCATCACCATTGGCTAATTAAGAAACCACCCTCTGGTAAACAAATCTCCATAACACATTCCACATGTTCACAATACCAGGTGCAGAAAGTGAAGATAAGAATTGCTTATCATTCTTTTCTCTGATCTTCTCACAGCCTTTCCCTGGACAATGCCTGGGAAAGTTTTATTTCTCTCTGTGGCCAGAGAGCTGCTGCCACACCTGAGCTTTCAACTTTCTTGGCTATTGGATTGTAATCCCTCAAATCAAAGAACTCTTCACCACTAGCAGCAAAGGTGCTGGCTTCAACCTCACAGTTTCAGAGGTTATATTTTTTTTAAACAGTACTAAAACATATTCTCATATCAACATGAATAAAGCAAAAACTTCGTGAGTATAACTGTCTCACATCTTCCCCAAATCATATGAGTAGATTTTAAAGACAAGAAATGATCATTGTACTCTTCATGTAGAACTCTCTACTCAGATAATCTCATTCAGTGTTTTCTGCATCAGTGCCCTAAATTTTGCCTGAATATAAGATGTCTTAAATACAATACTCAGTTTAATCTGAAGAGTTCAAGCAAAGAATTCCTCTCAACCGTACATTAAGTTATGTCAATGGCTAATTACCTTCATAAGTACTCTATTTCTAATCCAATATGGAACACAGCAAAGTACGTATGAATTTCTCAGTCTAATAATCTTATTAGGGACTTTTCCATGAGTAGAAGGTTATTCAGGAAAAATAGATCTCATTTTACAGATGGGTTTTGCTAGCTGTTGTCCAGACGTTTCTCTTTTTGTTGTCTTGTCAATGGAGGCACCGATTCTTAGATTAGTCAAATTCAGTGTAAGCTATAAATAGCCAACTGAAGTAGCCAAGGCACTACAAACCCTCACTAATTGCTAAAATGCACACATGAAACTGTCAAAATATACAGACACTACAATTCATCTTTCCACTTTTCATGCAGGCAAATATATGATGATGACTACCTTTCCTCATGGAAGTTATAGTAGCTTAGTTTTCCTATTCAAAGGTTAAACTTCTGTTTAGCTTTCAAACTTTGATGCAAAATAAACCCCTGGAAAATGCATGCAGCTTTGGAGAAAAACAAAGAGATCCATGTGCAGTTGCAGAGCTACAATCTTGTTGGGATCACAGAAACATGACTGGGTGTTGCAATGAGGGGATGCAGGCTTTTTAGGAAGAACAGGATAAGAGGATGGGGAAGAAGAGTTGCCCTTTCTTTAAGAAGCTGAAGTGCACAGAGCTCTGCCTGGGGATAGATTAAGTTAGGCAAGCTAAAGCTGAAGTGGAATTGCATCGTGACAGGGATTTCAAAGATATAAGTTGATTGTAAAAAGATACTTTTGAGGTCTGTATTTGAAATTTAGCAGCTGCATCAACTGGAAATGTCTACAAAATTTGTTCCTATTTTTTAAAACTCCCATAGACCTTCTTGAAGCTGCCTGCATTTATGGCCAGTTCAGAGAAGAATTGTATAGTAGCATCTGTGTTTTCATACATTACCTGAGTTCACCTCATTTATGTTTAATATGTAGAAAATGCTACCATTTGCCAGTTTTACTGCTACTCTTATATTTTATACAGTTCACAGGGAGAAACTGAAAGGGTAGTGAAAGTGATGTTCTCAGTGACTGCAGGCAAGCCGACTAGTGTCACACAGTCTGAAATACTAACTAGAACTCCAGAAACACAGTATTTTTCACGACTGGTTTATCCTTCATCTTGTAGAGCTCACCGCTTCCCTCTTTAACCTGATGGTCTTAACACTGCAAAACCTGAGTACACATTGGATTTAACATCTCTCTGGAAAACAGCATCCAAGACACAAGTACTAATAACTAGTTTTAAAGGTTCCAATGTGATGATAGTTTTCAATACATTTTCACCTTTGTATACCCCAAAGCCAGTTATACCCAGGTTAATCAATGTCTTGAGATGTAATCACAAGGTGTTGAGAAACAAGTTCTGCAGTGTGATACAGATAAACAACAGCCTAATGCTGAAGTGGAAAGCAGTGCTTCATAATGACTCAAGAAAATTCAAAATTGGATAGACAAGGCAGACAGAATGAGGCAGAGCAAAGAACCCATAAAGATCAGAGACACCTTTAACTCTGATTAGCAGCAAATGTTTAGCAATCAAGAATGGTTTAGCAGTAATCCTTATTTCTAAGTGGGAACTGGTGTTAACACTCTAAGGAAAATAGCCTTTCTGGACTGTAGAGTCAGAGAGAAAAAAGCACCAGCATTCAGTCCTTTTTCACTACTGCCTTTCCCATGTCCCCAGTACTGACAGCTCCCAAGGACCAGCCTCTTTGAGGGAAGGTTATCCTATCCTTTTGGTTACTCTTCTTAGCCCTCATGCTCCAGAAGGCAATTTGTTTTAACGTATCATTGAAAAAACCTGGCATGGTTTCTCCTTGTTAGCACTCACAGAAATGAAGGTTTTCTTGGACTGGTTTGTTTTTAAACAAAAATAATTGCAACTCAGATTTTTTGAGAAAAGGAGAAAACCAACCAAACATCATAAAAATGACACCACAAACACAGAGGAAGACAAATAACATCTTATTAATGACATAAAGTCTCACTGGTATGTCAGCCTGTGCAGGGCTATAGAGAGGAAGGTGTGAACTTCGTTTGCTTGATGGGTCTAGCACAAAAGCAAGCGGAGAAAATCAGCAAGTCAAGTGGAGAAAATAGGAAACAGATGGAGCAGAGGGCTTTTGAATCACCCTTTGCTGCTTTTCATCCAGCATAGGTCAACATAATGAAAAGCAAGTTAAAGAATTGTTCAGCGCTGAGGAAAAACTACAGCAACCATGGGAGCAGCAAAAGGAGGCTTAAGAGGGAATACCTCAATTAAACACAAGCATCCAAAGACACAACCAGTAGAAAGACTATGCATCATCCTTCTGCACCCCTTCTGGAATATTGGCACAATCAAATACTTCTATAAAGTGCCTGTATGCCAACACACACAGTATGGGAAACAAACAAGAGGAAGTAGAGATCTATGTACAGTCACAGATCTCACTGCCAATATGAAGATGTAGGGGGATAACTCCCACGGCTGGAATGTTGTCCTGAATACACTATCTGGGAGAGATAGACTGGGAAGGTGTGGTAGTGGAGTTGCCTCTATGAGTGAGGTTACACTTGGAATGTATTGAGCTCTATCTTGGTGAGGATGACGAGTGAATTGAGGGCTTATGAGTTTGGATAAAATGACAGATAAGTAAGGCTGATGCTGTTGTGGGTGTTTGCTACAGGTTACCTGGGCAGGAGGAGGAGGTTGACGAGGCCTTCTACAGGTAGCTTGAAGCAGCCTCAAAGTCACAGCTGCTGGTTCTTGTGGGGAATTTTGACTACCCTGACATCTACTGGAGAAGCAACACAGTGAAGCACAAACCATCCAGGAGGTTCCTGGAAAGCCTTGATGACTGCTTCCTGACACAAGTGGATGATCCTGCAAGGAATGGTGTGCTTGATGTCATACTAATAAACAGAGAAGACCTTGTTGGAGATGTGAATGATGGACACAGCTCTGGCTGTAGTGACCATGAGACTGTGGAGTTCAGTATGGAGAAGGAGGAAGCAGGGCAGTAAGATTGTAACCTCTCTTCAGAAGAGCTAACTTTAGCCACTTCAGGGATCTTCTTGGAAGAATCTCATGGGAATGAGGCCTGCAGGAAACAGAGGTCCAAGAGAGCTGGTTGATATTCAAGGATCACTTCCTCCAGTCCCAAGAATGTTGCATCCCAGTGAGAAAGAAATCAGGCCAAGGGGAAAGAGGCCTGTGGATGATCAAGGAACTCCTGTCATTACTTGAGCATAGGCAGGAAATACACAGGAAATGGAATCAGTGTCAGGACACTTGGAATGAATACAGAGAGGATGTCACAGTAAGTATAAATGAGATGAAAAAAAGATGGTCAAGACCCATCTGGAATTAAAGCTGGCCAAGGCTGTCAAAGACAAGAAGGGCTTCTTCAATCCACTGGGGTCCCTTCAAACTTTGCCCATTCTGTGATTCTGTAATATGAACTTATCTCCAAAGGAAGATACCAGTAAAAGAGCACCATACTGCAAGCTATTCTTTTCCCAAAGTATTATCACTAATTCCCATTCTAAAGGATTCGTCATAAAATTTAGTGTCACTGAGAATAAAGCCCAGAATATAAATCAAATTCTTTATTTATATCTGATGTATATTATAATATCCCTAAAATTAAAGGACTATTGTTTTTTAGGTTTTGATACAATACAATTAGATATCAGGGCTTTGAATTAAGTATAGTTTTAAAATGTTAAGACAGCATTAAAAAATGATTAGTATGTCAGTAGAGTCTGAGCAGACAGCTCTTTAATAACAATGGACAGGGAATTTAAAGAAAAAATACTTCAGAGAAGTAAATGGATATTCTTTCCAGCAGAATGATTTATTTAAAGACAAAAATCCAAATTATGCACTCCTTCTTGTGTTTCAAAAGAACTACTTTGAAGGTAAAATATACCCAACCAAAGCAATTAAGATGAGAAGAAGAAAGAGGAAAAGAATACTCCAAGGGCCAAGTATGTAAGACTGAAAGAACTATTAAGTCAAAGAATAATCATCCATTTTCCCCTGAATTATATTTATTTAATACAAACATAAATATATGCAGAACAGATGAATGGGTTACCAAAGAAAGTAAAGCAAAAGCTCTCAAATATTGTCCTTTGGAGAGCATCACCATTATCAAAGAGAACTGTTTGCTGTAAGTCGGTCTTGAATTCAAGCAGACACCTGCTTAAGTTTTCCATGGCTCTGTGAGCGACTACTAGAAAAGGACAAATCAAATGTTATAAAACATAGTCTACAACAGTCGTGCCAGACTCCAGTCTTGGTTTTAGCAGTTGTAGAACTTTAGATAAACTTCTCACAGGTGACAAATGAAGAAATTTTTACTTTAATTTTTACTTTTGGACTACAGCCTTCCTCTTTAATTCTTGTGTTTTTTCTGAAGGAGAGGAGGAAACTGAGCTTCCTCTTGTCCCCATCATACACTTTCCATGAGATGAAAAGCAAACTATGTGTCAGATTTTGCTGTATGAATAAAACTGTTCATAAGCTTGTAAGTTCTACCAGATGCCTTTCTCATTCCTTTGCTCCAAGAGTCAGTGTATCAATTCACTTTTATGAAACTACTTATTTATGAATTCTTGCTCAAAATACCTGAAAATCCTAAAGAGAAGCAAAAAGAATCCTTAGTAAGCTAAGTTTGCAAAAAATTTCATGGTTCCACTACAACGATAAGAAATCACTTGAATGAAGTATTGTGCATCACAGCCCCAGCTCAACACCTCTGCTGCAGAAACCTGGGATGTTTTACAATTTTAAATGCCATCGCAGAAAACAAAAACATATTCTATTCTTTCAGTCATATTCCCTCACCTAGTGTACACATTTATAGATAGTGTCTGTACTTGCCTTTGGTCATTTATAATGCCCTGATGCTAATTAAAAAATAATTCAAAAAGAAGACTTCCTATTTTATTACCCATCTCACTTCACTAAGTAAGTAGATTTCCTCTAAGGCCTCACATGAAAAATGAAGAGGGCATTCTTTGTTTCAGCTCGTGGTGACAAGCATCAGATGTTCCTCTAGGCAACCCTTGCTAGGGGCACAGCAGATTTTTTCAGAGGCCTAACTCTGATGGATGCACAAAATAAGACAGACTGAGAGCAGAGCTTTCAAGAGGAAAAAGGACCAGTGGGCTTCAGGGAAAATGGTGTTTCAGGCTACCTGTGTTTTTATAAATTGTAGCTGGGAATAAAAATTTAGGATAATGTGGAGAAAATATTATACTGCCTGCCACAGTTCATTAAAGTACCATGCACTACATGCTGAGAAAGCAGCTACTTAAGTAACTGAACAGATCCTGCTCCTCCACATTTTACCTTCATTGAGAAAAGATGACTTCAATGACTTCAAATGTATTGCTGACATACCTTTCCTGGCTCCCTTCTGTGAAGTGGTAGAGATGATTGGCACCTCCATCAGCGCAAGCTCTCAGGGCAGCTGCAAGTGAAGAAAGAGAACATCAGTGCATTTGCTTTATAAATAAAAATCCACAACTAGTTGACAGTGCTGTGTAAATTAATTGTTCATAGTGGCATAGGGAATAAGTTTGAGATCTTGTATGGCTTTTAGCTTCTGGTACTTGACTGCTTTCCCTGTTTCTCTAAATAGAAATTTGAACTGTTTTTATCAGACTAGTGCCAATCTTCATCTGATTGTACCACTGTACTTGCAAATAGCTTATTTCTATCTATCTGAACCTGCCACCCAGCCAGCTTAAACTACAAGACAGGCAACCACTAAAAACATGAAAAGGCCCACCCTCCATCTACGGATGGATCCTCCACCTTGTCACAAGTGGGAACTTGCACTGTAAACACAACTATCTTCTAACCCAGGCAGAAAGTTCCCTATGATGGCTCTACAGCATCCTGCATAACAATTGGGAAAGAAAAATAACCAAGAGTTAATAATGACAATACCTTTTTTCTGTTTTTCCCCCCTCCTATGACACAAAAATGGTAACTTTATTACAGTTCTTATATTGTTCCACAGGCTGTTTGACTCTTCTGATATAAAGTAGGTGGTTTACACCTTAGCTTTAAATCTTGGACTATCCTGGTAAAAAAAAACACAGTAATTTTCAGCACTTCCACCTAACTGGGGGACCACAAAGGGCATGTGCCACTAATTCCAGTTGATTTAAACAAGCAGAGACATGCTCTTCTCTTGTGATCCTTTTGTTTATACAGATTTTGTTGCCGCAGGCCCCCAGCTAGGGAATAATTAGCATTGACTCCATGATTGCAGAAGGCTGATCAATTGTTTTATTATATCATCTTATACTATATTATACTATACTTATTAAGAAACTCAGTAACCCTTACAGCCAGTCCGATACAGCTTTTACCTAATCAGTCAATCAATCCAAACACCATCCAGTGTCCAATTAAGAAATCAACTTTTGGTAAACAAATCTCCAAGACACATTCCACATGTGCACAACAGCAGGTGCAACAAGTTGAGATAAGAATTGTTTCTCTTCTCTCCTCTGATTTTCTCAGAGCCTTCCCTGGAAAAATGCCTGGGAAAATCTGTGCCTGCTCTCTGTGGCCAGAGAGCTGCTGCCACAAGATTTAAGTCAGAGAAAAGAGACAAGTCTAACACGATTACAAAATCAAACATAAATTATCTTTTTTTCATAAGCTTCCCTATTAATCATAATTTAACTAACACACAGCTCTTTCATGAGGTTTTTAAAACCCAATAAGATATTAAAGATTGAAAATGACCATCTTGTCTTAACAGTCTTTATCAGTTTTGCTCCGAGATGCACAAGTTAGATAACTATAGCACACGAGATAAAAGAAGCTGTTACTTCCACACTACGGCAGAGTGCTCCTTCCAGGCACAGAGAGACTGACTGGTAATCCTGAAAGGGCTGAAAGTCACAGGCCCAGGGGGGGATAAAAAAGGAGAGACAAGTAAAAAAAGGTGCAAACGATCAGATCAGGCACTTCTTGCCGCTAAGAATCCAGTGTTCAGCTAGAGCCGCTTTCCTTTGGTGTTTATTTTTCAGTCAGAACTACATGTCAGCAACGATACAAACCTGTATTGTTCCTTTTGGTGTACATTAGATGGGCAATCTACCTCCCCCCCTACTTAGCCAGCCTATACAAACAGGGACAACAGAGTTCACTTTGATAGCTGCTCTCATCTTTAAGTCATTCTTTCCTATGAGGGTACTAAACTCCTGGAAGGAGCGTTTGTAAATGAATATCAGCTGTGCAGTACAACGTGACCTTGGCTGAGGATTTTTTTTTGGGGGGCGGGGGGGAGAAAGAAGGAAGCAGGACAACACAAAAGCTACCAGTTCATCACAGGTTACTTTGGGTACCTCAGCTTTTTTTCTTTCAGGCTGAAGCCATGAGCAGAGCAGGAGAACGAGCACTGTACTCCTTCGTATTGTTTCTAGCACAACTTCTGCTCCTGCTCTCTCCAGTACCCACCATGACAGGCACTACTGCCCTCAGCCTGCTTGTACAGACCATGCTCTTCTCTGTCCCCTTACACCACTCCACCCCCTCCTTACAGCCTCCACCCAAACCTATATTAACAACCCAAGGTCAAGCAGATGAGAAATCTTATTAGGTGAAGAAATTTCTAGATTATTCTAGAAGCTTGCCAGCCACTTACTATGGTGATTTCCTGCTTCAGGCAAGTGCCTCATCCAGTCTGATGAATACAGCATCACAAGACAAGAACGCTACTTTTTGCCTGCTGTGTTTGACTGGAAGATTTTAACTTCTCTTTCACTTGAGGTTACCACTGAAAATGGATTGATATACTTCCTTTCACCTGGACATACCTGTTCTCTCAGGGAGTTCAGCTCACACAGAACATAGTTATGGCCCATTGCAAGAAGAGTGTCTATTACCTGTCCTTAAGTCAGCTATCCTGTTCACTGGCTTATTTAGCAGATAGAAGGCCTAGCATCTAAGCAAGGCCTAGGACCTAAGATACATGACCTGTCTAAAGAATGTTTCCCAGACATTTCCAGACAGTCACAGCTTTTTCCTTCTGAAAACGGTGAATTTTCCATCTATTCTCCCACATTAAAAAAAACCCCAAAATATAAGTAGCTTATAACTTCTGGGAAAGAAAAAAAAAAAAAAAAGAATGGGATGAGATACATAAAAAGAGATTAAAATCTATTATTGGTCTCAAATATTTTAACACAGCCAGAGCCTTAACTATTGTATATTCTCTCAATGGACTTAGCACAAGTGAAGCCTAGCCCAAGATCTCTTCATCTGATCTTACAATTTTAACACAACATGACCAAAAAAACCAAACCAAACTAAGCAGTACAAAACTGTCCTGGTTTAGGGCAAAACTGGGAGAAAAACCTCTAAAGGGTTCCTCTAGGAAGCAGATTCAAGCGGCCCCTCCCCTAACTGGTTCAGGAAAGTATTTCCTTGGAGAAAAGTGGAAAAATCTGTTTATTTAATGGGCAAAGCATTCACCAGCACAAAAAAAAAAGAACAATATTAATAAAACCTCTTGCTGCTCCGAAGAGATGACAAACTCAGAAAGTCCCCTTCATGGGCTGCAGCTTGGCTCACTCAGTCTCTTATCTGTCCCTCCGGCGCTGGAAATGCTGCGGCCCAGGTCCGGCCCAGTGGGCCACAGGTGCTTTTCTGGGTTTTTTCCAGAGCAGGTGTAAACAGGTCCAAATAAAAAGAAAAACCACAGTCCAGGGAACTTCTCTGCCTCAGCTAGCTAAAACTAACTAAAAAGCAAAGGAGAGCTCTCCTGCCGCTGTCCACAGTCAGCACAGTCCAAGTCCACATCCATCAGGACCAGGATGCGGGGAAGCAAAGGCAGTTTCTGATAACAGACTGCTTCTTCTCTCCCACCCTTCGCTCTTGGAACAAGTCTTAAAGGTGCAAAACTTATTATCCAGCATAAACAGAACAGACAGTTGGGGAGACAAGCATCATACAGCCAACCCAGGACAAAAAAAAATATGTCTTCAATCAATCTGGTACATGTAAAAGTACTGAGATTCTCCCAAAGAAAGGAAGGTGCCCAAGTAACAGATCTATGACACTTGGATGTTCTTCACATGGATATGGTGCTACTATTTGATATCTCAGATCAAAAGAGTTACCTTATATAACTTCAATTTAAAGCTCTCCCCCACATACTTATTCTTATTTATTAAAAAAAAATAAACTTCTGTAGCATTGTAAAGTTATTTAGAGAAACAATTTATGAGGTACTGATCCTTTACCAGCAAGTTAATAACTTACACTGAAATCAAACAAAGCCTCAGTTGCATTAAGGAACTAGCAGGTAATTAACAGATTGGCTGGAGGCAAGTAAAGCATAATATTTCTACAGCTATGAACTAAGCTTTGCTTTACAAAAGTAATGATATGTTACCTGGAAGAATATGTATCCTTATTATCTGGAAGTGTTTAAGGAGATGGTCAGCAATTCTAAGCTTACAGTCTGGATGGAAAATTCTCTATGAAAAATAATAGGAACTGATTTTTAACAGTGCCTTTTATATTAGAGACAAAATTGCTTTACAAACAACTATTTGGCCAAGGTGCACCATGGCAACTGCATAGGCAAATCTAAGAATCTCCAGGCACTTTGCAACAGCTCACACAAAACCTCATTAATTATTTCAGCAGAAACTGAAGGACCTGAACAAGATTTGGGCTCTGTTTTACTTGGCTTGGCATCCTGAAATCAGAAACAGCTTCTTCTGAGATGTTTTCAATTTAAATAGATGAAAAAAAATTTAAAAGGTGGAAAGCGACACAGATGGATGAAGTGCTAAGAGTCACAAATGGGTCAAAGGCAAGTTATCTTCCAGGGTGACCAAAGTGGCTGGTGAAGCTTATAAAGTGAAGAATAACTTAAGTGGCCTGTCAGAACACCAAAGGTCTTGCTCTTACCACCTCTTCTGCCCCAAAGGGTACCATCACATTACGGCAGACCCCTCAAATTTGCTAGGTGGGCTGCACATGAAAGTCTGCTCTTGCTTACATATGTCAGAAAAATCTAAGTCACCAAAGACATTATCTAAGGGCTAGAAGCAGTTAACCCTGCCTCTGTGAAGTGAGACATACTAAAGAATGGTTGTCCAAGTAGCTCACTGAGCTCTGGTGGGTCAGGAGGTCCAACACCTCCAGAAAAAACGTTGGGATATGCAAATGGTAGCTATAGCTTTTTCAAGCAGCACAACTGGAAGTAGAGGAGGCCTGTGATTTTGGCTACCCAGCTCAGCTCCAGAGCCCCATGGTACCGTTTCATGCTTCTGTTATTAGAAGAGCTGATGGTAAGAGGACAAGGACACAAGTGCACTGCAGCCCCAGCTTAACATTTGAATCTGCACTCCTTGCCATTACCACAAATTACCACATTTCCAATCTGAATATTCTGTGATAAGCTCCACTCCTCAGAAATAGCTCCATCTGTCAAATTACTACGTTTTCTATCTTTTCTATCCTTTCTCGTATAACTCCAGTGTCAGTCAGTGAACTAGGGCATGGAGACATAATCAAAAAATCCACTGTTTTATTGTGCAGGAGGGGGAACTCAATGCCGCTGTCAATAACTGCTTCCCAAGTTATTGGGAGCAGCATGTGTTCAGTCCAGCAGTGTCTGAAATTATGGCAAGAGTTAATACCCCTCAGCTCCACCTATGCCAAGGAAGAGTTACATAAAGAGCATATTATCAAGCCATCCCATCTAAGAGTTTCTCACAGGCAGCATGAATGAAGAAACTAAAGCCTTTCTGAGCAATGCCCTTCCTTTTAAATGGTGCATCTTCTGCTAGTAACCAGTGAAGTGTTTCCCTTTAGTGACTGAACCTGAGTCACCATTTTAGGGCTAATTATTAGTTTTTACAAAAATTATTCTAACACAACAAAAACACTGGAAACAGTTTACCTTATATTTACCCCTTTGGCAAATATTAAAAACGTCCTGTCCCTGTGAGACAGGATATGGGCAGCATATGAAACACAAAAAAGGGGCAGAAAAGGAGGAAGTATATGATTGTATTCAATAGCCCTGCAAATTCAGGTGGGGCAAAATACTGAGATGCAACTCTTGCAGACTAAGATGAGTGCATAGAAAGGGAATACATTTATAAACATTACCAATACCTGGGAAAGAAAAGCATAACCTTATTATTCCTATTCTATTATTCCTTCCAATTAGCATTTAAAATATATTCTTTTCCAAACAGATCTTGAAACAAATCCTTTTTTTTTTTGCTTAAATTCAAATTTGTGACAACTATCCTTAAACTGCTTTAGTATAGCCCCTCTGTTCCTTTTCTAATTTCACACAACTTCTTCTAGGTATGCAATCTCTTTCTCTCATTCCTTTATTGATTCAGTAGCCTGGTAACCATAATTAACCTGCCAGCAAAATCTACGCGTAAGAGAACTCTGCTTAATTAATGACTTGGAGTGCTGGTAGTCATACATATGTGAAATAAATGGTAGATACACAGAGAATTGCTTGGTTGGCTTGATACACAGGGCAAACACATTTTTGTCCCACTAAAAAATAGCAGTTACCAACAACAAAATGCAAAATCTGTATTTATGTGCTGTCTCATTTTCTCCTTTGTCCTGCAGAACCTGCAAAAATAAATTTAACAAACCCATGGCTTTGCACAGCTGCAGATTGCTAGAAAGGGTATCAAACTGCATCTCAAACTATTGCCTCCCACCCATGTGTTTCCACCTGTGTTATCAGGACGGTTTGCAACTGCTATTCCATATCAATTACAGGGCACCGCAGACATCCCTCTTCTGTCAGCTGCAGCTCTGTTTAGCAAATCAACTACAAGTCCATAATAGTTTTCCGCTTTGTGGTTGGATACTGGTATTGCTATGAGGCTTTTTAACTACTTAAAATAGGTCTATCCTTACATTGCAAATGATGGTTTGGCTACTTAAAGAAACACCATCAAAGACATTGGTGAAAGAAAGGTTTAACATGAATTTGTGAAAATACAACTTTATATAGTTTGATGACAAGGTTCACTCTACTACTTACTACAAAGATGAAAGCATACAAAAGAAGATCAAATTAGAAGCAATTTGAAATTATTTACATGGAAGCTGGGAATACTAGAGGGGGTAAGGGTGCAAAGGGTCTGGATGCAAAGATAAGGGTGCAAAAAGGGCTTAGCAGCACTTAGTCATTGAGTAATTAATATTTACAGAGCAATTTGATAGTGTTCCCTACAATTATAACAATGATTAACGATAGATTTGAGATGGTAACATTTATACTATAATCAATTAATATGCACACAGATAAAATGATGTGTACACCCTTTTCTATTTGTGCAAAGGTACCTATCATAAATTCCCCTTGAGTTCAGGGGAACGCTGACATCAAATCCCTTTGTGTTTGCCAGCAGGCAAGGGCTGCACCTCGAGAAGTGTGGAGATGGGTGGGGGTGGGGGTATCAGCCCAGGCCTCATTGCTAGTGACAGTTCTTCGAGTATCACAGACTTCAGGGCGTGTGAGCTCTGAGGTGTCACACTCAGAGGGCTGCTATTCTAAAATTGTTTGTGTATCCAAGAAAGATCCACCAGCTACAAATCTCTTATACCTAAACCATGACTTCTAAACTATCCATATCAAAAAACATAGATACCCATTAGTCCTGAGGCAAATGGATCACCAGCACTGAAGCTATGCTCCCATATGGACCAGACTGGATCTCAATATGTAAAATGACTGTACTTTTGGTAAGGTAATTATATGTTTCCTATAAAGCTGCTGTGCTTCTTTAATTACTCTGCTTTGAGCTGTAAACATCATAGAGATCTCAGCCAAGCAGAGGCAAGATTCATTAAACAATTAAATATGAGAAGACAAGGAAGAAACCAATATGAGAATGAATTAGGAACACTATTCTTTTTCCAGTGCATTGATTCAATATTGAGCTAAAGCCACACACATAACACTTCTCTTTAAAAAGTTAACACAGAAATTAAACACATGGAAAAGGAAACCATCCTTCCCACAGACAAAAACCGTCCCTGAATTTTAGCCAAAAATGTTACAGTCACCAAAAAAAAAACATCTTACTTTAAAAGAAAATTCTAGGAAAACTTATCTTAACGCTCACTTTGGGAAAAAAAAAAACAAACAAAAACAAAACAGAGCAACCCCTTAAAAAATAAATTCTTAAGTACCAAAACCCACAAATTCAAGCAAAAAATCTTGAGTACCAGTAAGCATAGTAGCAGTAATGTGCTGTCAGAGATAGAGGCAAGGGAGCAACTGCAATTTTACTAAAAGTGAGCTTCTGGACTGTCTTCAGGAGCACTTTGATGCAGAGTTCATTATGATGATTCATATTCAAGGCTGCTGGGTTTGGAGTAATCTCTTGTCAGGAGTTAGAT
The DNA here is from genome assembly GCA_013399945.1 of Ploceus nigricollis. Taxonomy (NCBI): domain Eukaryota; kingdom Metazoa; phylum Chordata; class Aves; order Passeriformes; family Ploceidae; genus Ploceus; species Ploceus nigricollis. Next base: position 490,719 of record VXBC01000495.1, on the reverse strand, counting down.
TTAATATTCCTACAAGCCTTACTTAAGATATGATTTTGTCTTCTTTTTTCTGTCATTCTCCCATTCTGTCAAACCCAAGAGCTCTGGTACTTGCTGAGCTGCTTTACACTCACCACTGTAACAGGCTCCACAAGCAAAGCAGCCCTGTGCTGTCTCACAGAGAAAACCAGGAGGAGAGAGCTCAAACATAAAGTATTTGCTGCCATCATTTCCATTAAAATCTAAGTGACCTTTTCTTGACAAGGTCATGTGGCTTGATGTCACTGGGGGAAGAATCAGGAAGAAGTTTATTCTTTTTCTTTTTTTTTTTTTTTTTTTTTTTGCTCTCTGTTTGAAAAATGACAGCTAAAGCTATAATATAACATTTAATCAGCTTTTCTTTTTGCCCTGAGCACACATTTATTATTACTAGGTAAGAAAACACTGATTAGGGCACAGACAAAAAAAAAAGGAAAAATGCACTGAAGTGCATAATATTAATCCTGACTTACTTTTTCCTGATACACTACTTGTTTTGAATGTATTTAAAGAATAACTTGTCAAATGTAAGATCCTCACAAATCAAAGGAGCTGCTGAAACAAAAGCAGGAAGTCCTACCTGGGCCTTAAATCTGTATTTTCCAGAGTGAGAAAGAATACAAGCTCTCTACAGCCATATATTTGCATTTTATTGAAGTCTGGTCTGGTACCAGGAATTCCCCAGAGATTCACAAACCCTTCCTGTAGTGCCACACGTTGGCCCCAGGGTTGGGTTGCATCCTGGTTTGCAGACCTTGCCTCTGTGACCCCTTGATTGCTGATGAAGGATCAACAGAGTCTCAAACATCAAACCCCTACAGATACAATGCACCCAATGGGCAGCCTTTCAAACAACACCTGCTTTCATTGCTTTACAAGTGCAATGCACCTCACTAACAAAAATTTACTGTAGCCTGTCTACCAGGGTCCTATACCTACAGCAAACACCTACATCGAAATATAATTGAAGGTGAAGTAACTGCAAGAGTGTGCAGCTAGCTTTTTCTGCATCCATTGCCTGGTTATCAAGTGAAATGGAGAGGCTTCAACATTGATTTTATTTCTGAAGTTTTAAAATCATATTGTTTAATAATTTTTTGCAACTGCCATTGACCTCAACTTTGAATGCAAATTTTTATTTCTTAATTTCCTATTTTCCATTGCTGCAGCATTGATTTCTGACAGAAGGAAAACAAAGAGCTACAAACATGATGGAATACCCCAACTGCTTGCAATTTTAATTGCCAGTCTGCATTGTCATCAGACAAACTTTAGTAACAAGCTGACTCTATTCCTATTTGAAAAAAAACCTGACTAAAAAAATAATCACCTTTATTAGCATTATACATCTACATTTGCTGCAAAGAGAATAAAGAAAGAAGCTTTTTTTTTTTGATCTGGCGTTGCATCAGCAATGACAGACCTCATGAAATCACTGCTCCCTACCCCAGAATGAGAAGGATGTGGGGCAGGCAGGGAGGCAATATTTGGAAAAGGGTGGTCAGCTGTGCTAAAACAGCAAAGAAGAAGAAATAGTTTCCTACTGCTGCTGGCAACCAGCAGCTCTATGCTCCTCATCACAACCAGATCAGTGCTACTGTCTCTTCTGCTTCCCCTCAATAAAATGCATTAATAATTCAAACCAACCTGCAAGTGTAAAGCAATGAGCATGATAAGTTCATATTCATGTCTATGATTAAATATTTTCAGCTAATGCATTTGTATTTCAAATTTTGTTTGCCTAAATTGGATTTGCAGTAGCCGGCAACTCATAAAAAAATTAATCACACACTTATTTAAATTTCACAAAATATATTAATTCTCACGCTACTAAAACACACATCTTTCCTTAGAGTGCAGAATAGATTTCCACACAGCCACTTTATATCATAGTCTAACAAAAACTTTTGTGTGCCAAGGAAATTTCAGAGCTCATAAAAGTTAGAAACTCCAATTTTGCTAAAAGACAACTAGACTATTACAATGCATAAATTTCTCAATGAATCAAGCATGCTTTGACATCTACCTAAAAACTTATTTAAAATATTCAAGAGAATAATCTTGGTCTAAAAGTTGTTTGGAAACATTTAAAAGAGGGACAAACAAGAAACCAGACAAGGATGGTAGATACATTTTCCTAATGCAAGTGGAACTGATCTTTACACTTTATTTTCTAATGCCTTGATAACATAACCTATGTTCATGCTACATATGTTTGTGTATTATTAATTTTCCCTACTTTTAACAGATAACTGTTCAATAGATTTTCAAGCATACAATTGTAACACCATCCAAAGAAATGGCCAAAGCCTCCCCCTCTGCCCCAAACTGTTATTATTTAACTTCTGACAGTTTCACTCTTGTTTCTGACTGACTCCCACATCTTTTCTGTTGTCTTAACTCCCAGATTTGGACAGTGGTAAGCTGCAGTAGAAGTTTATTAGAAGAAACTGGAAATGCAAAATTACGAGAAAACCTGATCTTACCTATGTTATTTCATATTTGGAATAACTACAAGTACATATGCACTGGCATTTGCACTAATCTAAACCAGAGTGGTTTCATGGAAGCAGTGGATTTGCATTGCTTTTACTCTAGTACTGGCAGTTCAAAGGATGAAAATGAACACAGATATTGCAATGCATTGCTTCTCTTAGGAAAAGAGGAGTTTTAGCTACTTGCATCAAGACTAACCCTGATCTCCAACATCTTCCCACACAAAATAGATCTAAAATTAAAATAATATTCCTCTTGGGCCCTTCCTTTTAGCTAAGTTTTCCAATAGTCAAGAAAGTAGGTCAACTAGCATACTGATATAAAAGATCAGATCTATATCTATGATATAATTTTCTTAAAGACATTTCTTTCATTATTTGTTATTTAATAAAATAGTTGAAAACTCCTGAAGGATGCAAAAAATAGGATATTTTCATTCTTAAAATAATATAGAAGGTGTGAATTAGAATTTTCAAAAGAAATAATCAGCACCAACAATAATTTTTGGAAGTTTTTAGCTATGTTGATGAAATGATATGTTAAATCATCACAAGACACAAATAAAGCTCATTTGGACAGTCAGAATCAGCTTCAAACCAAACTAGAAGCTGCATTTCTGAATGCTAAGTGGGATTTCACATCTGAATTCTCTTACATAACACAAATGCAAAACCAATGCTGTCATCCTTGAAAGAAAATAATCAACATCTATATTGAAAGTCTGGTTATGAATGAAGATGGCATAGCAGTAATGTCCCAGCTCATAAAAGAGATGAAGAAACAAGAGCATTGATTTCCAAACCTCTGTTTATTAAGGCTATAAAAGAACTTCTAACACAAAATTTCCAAGTAAAAATGTTTATAGGAGGCAATCTAGAGCTTACTGTACAAAACTGAGTGTATATTCTCAAGGGGAATAAACTTCTGTGTGACAACTCTCCTCATAGCAAGGTTGCAAACAGGTAATTAATTTATAGATCTCTGCATGAAGTAAAAACAGCTCTCAACTGTCCTCTGGCAGTTCCCTAAGGCTTCAAAAAGGAAAAAGGGCCCAGAGTGAATGGAAAAGTAGAGGCTCAGGGGGTATTCTGGACCCCGAATCTGGGACTGTTCAGTGTTCTAAACTATTCAAAACCTGATTTTAGTAGCAGATTTGTCCATGTCTAGTTTCCAGTTACAAAGATAATCAGTACATTGCACATGACTTTTATCAAAATGATACAGTTACCACTCCAGGCCTTCCATTTCAATGTGTTACAAAGACAAACAAGCCTAAAAGTGCAAAATCAAAGAACTCTTCCCTCTCATTTTGGTTGATATTTTTCCTTTTGAAGAAGAGAGACTGGACTTTAGCATATCTTGAAGTCTGCAGTTCAGAAGTTAATTCATGCAAACCAGGTATGAATTCTTTGTTTTGTTTAAATTACCTCCTATCTAACTGTATTATAGCCCCTTTTAAATGAATGCTAATATGGAAGCATTTTGCCATCCCCTGAGGACAAGTCAAACCACTTAATCCTTATTGACCAGAAATATTGGCCTCTTCTTTGGGGCCATTTTCCTCTTGTAGTTGAAACCTGTGCATTCAATAAAGAAAACCTTAGATTCAGCACACCTGAGCTTATTCTCAAAGTCTGCTTTTAGAACAGGTTCCCTGTGAAACAAACAAGCAAAACCCCAGGACACAGCCTTGTTCAAATGGTAATACATTACATGTTGTATCTGCTGCTCTTTGTTCTCAAAATGGTGCAGTGAAAAAGAACCCCAAGAACCATACAGCAGCTGTGAGCACTACTATAAAAAGTGTTCCATTTCAATGTTGCTATTTAATTGCAAATTATCACCCTGTTAAATTTTCCCAAGAAATATGGCTTATAAAAATGTCCTAAGTATATCCAATATATCCTTATTTAAATCAGGCAAGTGTTGGCCAAAAAAGAATACCAATATTCTATTTAATTTACAAGCTCTGTCCATACTAAACACTTCATTATCAGGAACAGAAAATATTAGAAGACAGGATGTTCAAATGTGATTTGAATTACTGTACCAATCCCATGCTACCTTATCTGCCAGATGTGCTGGAGATTCCAGATTAGTACACAACATTTTCATTTAAAGTAGTGTGTTCCTGCACTCAGCCTTGTTTAAATCAGTATTGCTAGTGAAGAGCTGGTAAAATGATTAATAAAATTTTATTTTTACTTGCTTAATCTGGATTCATCTTTCATGACCCTACAGTATCATTACCTACTAGGCTTTGAAGCACAAGAATTATACAGGAGTCAGTCTTTTCACCAGGCACTTATGTCCCTGTTTTAAAAGAAGAGAACTCCTGTCTTCTCCAGATACCCAGTTTTCTTTCTCTGTGCTCATCCATTCTTGACTGAGGCTCTGATAGCATCCTTATATAGGGGGATTCCCAGGCCTGAGCCTTAAATATTGAATATTAGAGAGTTAAAAACAAATAAACAAACATCCAACCACTCTACATTAAAAAAAAAAAAAACCAAACCAAATCCAACTCTACAACAAACACATATTAGTATGTATTAGAAAGGATTTTAATGTAAAATATTTATTTTCTCACTGCTTTTTACTAGTTTACTTCCAAATGTCTCTGTTGGTCATGCATTAGCTAAGACACTCAAGGTCAAGTTCAGCCAGCCCACTTCAGCATCGTGTGTTTAAGGCAGGATCCTTTCTCATCAGAGGTCTAATGAAAGAATTGCTCTAACTCATGTGACAATGCATGACTAAGCCCCTATGGCAGATGGCTGTCTGTGTGCAGAGCTGAACATCCAGCACTGGGGGACTGTTCTCCCCAGCAAGGAACAGGAACAGCAATGTCCTTATTTCACACATGACACTCACTCTCACACAGACCTGGAAAGACACCTCTGAATCTTTGGTTCACAAGATGTTACATAAGTACCATAAAGGCATCAAGCATGGTTTGCCAATGTAGAAAAATATTTGCATAATGCCTTACCACCTGCTTGGTACAGTCACCAGAGCTTCTAATGGATTTTGCAATTTGAAGGGGTTTTTTGCTTCAAGATGCAATGTTTTCTCTGAAAGATTAAAAGGTGACCAAACTGCTACCTTTATAAACTAAAATAATGTTTAAAAAGGAGAACTAGAGATTCTGGTTCTTTCATTTATCTTGTTCACAGGTAAAACTGAGTACTATCAAGTCACAGCCTATCAATAGTCCCCTGGCAGAGAAAAGAAGTCTCAGAAATTTGATTTTACAGCTGGCTTCCCAGCCTCAGAAACATTTGATGCTCTTTTCACAAACCATAATCAATAGCTGTGACTAACTGAAGAAGGTTTCCTTTATGTGATTAATTCCTCCTGTAGTCAACCCAACTTACCTGGAGGGGCATGAAATAGTAATTGCTTTAAGCCATAATTTGAGAGGTTCCTGCATGCAGCTGGACCTCACCCCTCTCTGTTCTGCCTCCACTGCTGCTCCTCATCCTCACTGCCTTCTATTCCAGGATCTGCTTTATGAGCCACATAGTTAGTTTACTTTACTTAAAATTTAGCAATTGTGAGAGAAAAGTAAAAAGTGTAAGTAGAAGAGCATGGACCTCCTGGGGTTCTGTAGAAAAAAATTCTGAAAACAAAGCAAAGAAGACAGGTTCTTATACCATAAGCAAGAATAAAAGGGGTAAGGGTCACGCTATTTCTCTCTACCTGCAATAACCTCGTGCACTATCCTGTCACACTACCAAGGATGAGAGCTCCAAGCCAGGCTGTTCCCATGCCAGCATTTTGTCAAAGACCATATCATACCCTGGGCAGGTTCAGAGTGGAGGCAAACAGGACTTGGAGAGAGTGTGTGTGCCCAGGAAGCTGCAGACACAGCACTGCTCTCACTCTCTCCATTTGAATGGCTCTCATGCCACTGGAGAGAAGGGAATTGCACACTACACTCTGCCTGGTGCAAAGATGCTGCCTCCTGCCAGCAGCAGACAAGGGTCACACTGAGCCATCACTGATGCTGCTCTCCCAGCCACCACAAACCAAGGGGAAAGATTTTGCAGGGGGAGGAGACAACCCTGGCCTCCAGGGAGGCATTCATCTCGTTTGAGAGTAAAGAATGGGACACGTAGGAAATCAAATTATATCTCTTTCCCTCCCAGGCATGAGGGGTGCATTTCCTCACACAGAGTGAAAACAACAAGCAATGTTTAAAGAAACATTTACTCCCTGACATGGCTGAATTCACCAGGGCATTCCCAGACCACTCATTCAACAGTAAAATGATGCAATATGCATTTGGGAAAAAAAACCCAAAACCAAACCTAAATAATAGAACCAACAAACCACTGGTCTGTTAAAACATAAGAGTATGAAGAAAAAAATGCTTATATAAGAAGAAATATTTAAAAGTAACCACACAAAAAAATAAATTTGAAAACCCCACAACAAGTAATTAAAGGTAACCTTTAAATTACTGTTGTAGTCTATAAGAGACATGCTGCAAATTTTAATAATATTGGTTGGAACATCAGTCATTTTGCTCTTGCTGAAATTAATTTTTGATAATGCAATAGTAACATCTCAGGAATGATATTAAATTTCTACTTTGTATTAAAGTAGAATTGTATTATTAGCATGGTACAGTGTGTGTATCTCTGCTGGGATTACATTCATGCTGAAAAAAACAATGTTATTTTTCTATTACTGATATAAGTTATCTATTTTGACACTGGAAAATATATTTCACTAAACTATAAACTAAAAAAATCTTTCATCTAAGAGGATATCACTAAAGTTTCCCTCCTGGTGTACTTTCAATTGCTAGCCAGCAGACATTCTGCTAATTTTTTTTTGCACAAACTCATTTGATTTGCAGCATACTTGTGAGCCCATATACTACAGTTAGCATGTCCAGTCCAATTATTCTTGCTCAATCTTTGACCAAACTATTGGGAAATCTGCCTGCGGGAAGAACAAAAGATTGCAGCTGACAGACCTATGTCTTTCTGAATAGAACTCAAGCTGTCTCCTTCCAGGTTGTCTCTCCATTCAGCCTTTCCATTTAGCTACCAGCACACTGAGAGAGTGAGTCCCATCGCAGCTTGGAGGGAGAAAGAAGTGGGGAATTAGAGTTTTATTTATACTCAAACATATCTATACTTTACTGACATGATTTTCCAAAGCACTCAATCTCATCCTAATATTTGTTTCTCAGTTTAAGAAGTGGGATCACTGGTTTCTATTCACCTTTCACACCAATGAATCACCTTGAACATCCTCCAGCTGGCCCTAACTCTCCAATTTCTTGTCAGGGTATGGAAGAAATGAGCTCTAACAGGGATTTAAAAGGGGAATAGACAGGACTCACCTTATCTGATAAAATCTGCCTTCTGCTATAAGCGGAAAATAGTTACAGATATGAATTAGGGAGGTTATCAAACACAGGCCAGGAAATCATGCTCCTCACTAATGGATCAATCCCCCTACTAATGGATCAAGACTGTGGTTAGCAAATACTGGTACTTCAGCAAAATTCAGGTTTTAGCCACATAATTACTTCAATTCACTCCAGAGGGTACATTTCCAAACACGCCCTCTAATTTGCTGTTGCAGAATGATGTATAATTTACAGTGCATTCTGTACTGGTTCTGAAGCCCACCAACACACCTCCACACGCTGAAGTGACACATCCCATCACACCTGCACAGTAGGGGAGATTCCATAAAAAGAGATCAAATTCTCAAACGGTGCATAAAGCAGCCATGGGCATTAAGTTTGGGACTGGTGGTACATGCACACCATGTGGGTTTAAACTGGTGCCCTCAGGGGCATTTTTTTTTCTTTTGCAATAACACCAGAACCTGGAAGAAGATAGGGAACTTGAATATAATCTAGAAAAGCTACTAGCAACCACCTGGGGAGCAGCAAATGACTCCTTTGAGCCACGAAGCGCTTTCTGTGAAGCCTGCCCTTGGCAGTAGGTGTCGCTGCAAGGCAAAGGTACAGCAATTAGAAAATTATTGGGACACTGAAAAGAACAGAAGCAGGCAAAGATGCTTCATGGTACGCAGGAAGAACATGCACGTTCCTGACAGCTGGTAGCTGTGAACTGCTCTTGTGTTAAGTAGTTTGGCTGCAAACATGATCAAACAGCAGGTTGCTAGTATACACCTGCCTGAAAAAAAGCATGGAAACTCTTACTATTAAGGTAACAGCTTGCATAGCAGCATTGTTTATGTTTAGTTTTTCACTTACTGAGTACTCAGTCCTCTCGACACATTAAAGAGTTTACTGCTATTCAGTACAAAGAGAACTCTATGCAGCACCTAGTTTTTAATCCTCCAAGACCAGCTGTAAACTACCCAAATCGTGCCTTTAAGTTCCTGCAGTGGGCCTTCTAAGGATGAATTCATGCATAAATTCCTGTTACACTAGTGTCCAGCCATCCCAGGTTATGCATATTTCATCTTCTAGGAAGCAGTGTCAGCTGGGTTACATCCAGCACAAAACAAGAGGTAGATACCTCTGCTCAGCTCTTGTGTGTCACTTCAGCCACTGGCTGATATTAGGGATCACCATTTTTGACCCTCTTCAAGTCCTTTAGGATTCTATAATGTGTTTCTCTTCACACTGCAGAGAAATTGCAGAGGCTGATGTCTCTGTGAGAGGAGAAGACTTTTTCCAGAAGGGTTTTCAGCCTGCTGTCAAGTAGTCTCTCCCTTCTACTCTTTCATTCCTGAAATATTAGCCTTCAGTTGCCACTGACACAAAAAAAGCCATTTTCTGCTACAGCACTGAGCCATTTTACAAAGAAACTGCCAGCTAAATTAAGAGCTAGTCTTTTACTACAAGTCTAACAAGGCAAGAGAAGTATTTAAATAATGACAAGGCAAGAAAAATACTTACTCATAGTCCAGAGGTTCCTAGAACTACAGTGCCATGATTTCCTTTGAAAAGAGGGCTGCTGCTGCTAAGAACAGATCCTACAAGGTCAACTTCCCCAAATGGCTTCAAGCCAGAGATATAAAAGTCAGTGCTCTTATCACCACTACCAGAACCTACTACTAAAGGTGCTAACTTAGTTTTAAAAGAACACTTAGAAAGCAGATATACACTATAGTAAGCAAAGGTTGTGCAGAGACCTGAAACAGGCACTGGGGCAAACCATGAATGTGCTGAGTACCTGCACTGTCAGCCTGGCAGAAGGTGCAGATCAGCAGAACGGCTGAGCAAACTGAGCAAGGAGGGGTTTCCAGCCATTGCCTGGAAGAAGCCAGTAAAATAGCTTTTCATCAAGGAATGCCCTTAAAGATGCATGTAAAGCATACTTGGGGATTTTTTTGTTTTGTTTCCTTAACAAACAGAAACCACTTCTACAGCAAAGGTTTTATGCCGCCCTCTCTGAAGCACACTCACAGTTTTCCTGCAGGGAGAAATATAAGAACCTGGAGTGTGAAAACATGAGTTACTCCTTCTCCAATGAGGCACTGAGGTACTATTTCACACTGCCACCAGGGCTGATACCACTATGCTGTGGAGGTAGTTAATGATATTAAGACAAACCAGACTGCAGGGCATCAGGCAAGCAAAGTACCTTACTACTATCTTTTACTCCTCTCTTCCTTCTCTTCCACTCCCACCCCACCAATTTAATATGAACAGGAGCTTGGCCTAAGACTTTTTGTGCTTAGAGTGACTGGCACATCAACCCTCTCCAGGCACTACCTTAATAAAAACAAGACAGACAAAGCAGAGAGAAAATGGATAACATAATATCTATAAAATACACAATACCCACTGGAAGCAACCTGTAGGTTGCTAATGCCAATCCCTAACGCAGCAGTACTCTCTTATGTCTGTACAATATCTAATAAAATACAACCTCTGGGAAAGAAACTCATCATCTCCTTCTGTTCCTCTGTGCAACCAAGACCTCTTGTTTACCAGTTCAGCAAAGATCCTGAGCTGTGACCAGAAAAAAAGGTGCCAACATTATTTACTGTGCTGTGGACTGTACCCAGACTGTGACCAGTGAAGCAGGAGGTGACGGGCTCATTGCTCTACTCCTGCAATCGTTTTCACCAGCAGTACTTAGTCTGTGACCCAAGGAAGGTGTGCAGCTACAGCAGGGCTGGGTGCAGGCAAAGCAGGCACTGCAGAGCCCTGCAGACAGTGCTCAGGCGTGGGGAATGGGACACTTGACTGCTATATCCATCTTAGGAGGCAGAAGTCAAGCCCGAACTCTGAAAATACAACCTGAACCAAGGGAGACACAACAGCAGCTTATATAAACCTGCACTGTGAAGCAGCTTTAGAAGGGGAAAGAAAACCCTGTGGACTGCAGTCAGGGAAGAATAAGGTTGTAAAAGGTTTTGCTTCCCATCAAGCATAACATCAAGTTGGTAATTACAGTTCAAACAGGCACTAATATTATTTAAAAATTGAATTTTT
>VXBC01000495.1:383693-479746 GCA_013399945.1 Ploceus nigricollis | reverse complement strand
TTTTTTTTTTTTAATGATGAAAGAACTGCATGGCCTGTTAAAATTTGATTTTCCTTCGGCTTAAGAAATGGTCATCTGTATACATAACAAGCACATATTGCTTGCAATATGCCTCTGACAGACAAGTTTCAGGGAAATCTGTTTCAAAAACATTTAGCAGTAGAATCAAAAAACATTTTCAAACGGAATGCTTCTGTTTTAAAAGGCATGACTCTTAGAGACGTGTTTGTGGTAATGTATGGAAATGTAGTCACAATGTAAGAAAAAAAGGAAACTGTAATGCGTGCAATGAGAAAGAAAGGTTCACTTAAAATGTTCTATGTGCTCAGTACACTGTTGCTTGAAGTATTAAAGAATATTAAATTCCCACTTGGGTTTTTATTTACTATTTCATGGCAATATTAAACAAGTCTTTTTAGTAGCTTTGTCATTTGAAAATATTTTTCTTCTCCCCTTTTGTCTAGTACCATGGACTGTTTTAGAAACAGTTAGCTTTACGTGATCAAAGAGCAAAGCATACCTAAAAGCGAAACTAGACTTTGTTACTGTAATTGCCATAATACCAGAAATGTGCCTTGTGGGTGGCCAAGGGACCTTTAATGTTCTTGTGACATGGTCCATAGCTTGGCCCATGTCCTGACCTGACTGGAGCTCCATAATAAAGTGAGCAGTGCTGTGCTAAGTGTAGTTCTCCGGCAAGTTTGTTGTGTGAAGTTTCCAAGGCTCTGCTAGAACAGAGAAGTTTCAGTTTCTGCCCATGTGAATCCATACAGCTACAGCTATTTAAAATCCCACTGCCGAGAGGCACATGTGCACTGTTTGCTCATACTGCACGTCTTCCGCTCTCATTTTTAAGCCATCTGTTATTGCAACAAAGTCCAAATGATTTTTAACAAAGACAGAATGTTCAAACCAACAGTGAAAAGACAGCTGAAAAGTCCATAAATATGTATCTCCAAGATATCTGCCTAGCCTGAAAAGACGTGTTAATAAAATTCAGAAGGACAAGTAAGGTACAAGAGGCTACAGAAACATAATTTTTTCCCCCACAAAATCATCCTAAAATATCCATTTAAAAAAATCGTTCATCTCAACTCTATTTATGGGGATACATCATCTGTATCAAAAAGCTGCTATGCCCTTCATGGTATGAACATCTGAGCATGTGTGGCCTTTAGTATTATCCCTGATATCTTTCTTTAGTGAGGTTTTTATGTTATTTATGTTCAGTTGAGATCAGTTACTTCAGCTGTGCCTTCTGCACACATTCACTAGTCTTCTCAGCAAGCATATACTCCTTTTACTCAATATTAACATAAATTGAATGCTTTTCTCATGTAAGAGTTAAATTTGGTGCCTTAACTTGGCTACATAAATGCCAGAAGTCAAGAAGCACCAGAAATCACTGCTTTAGAACAAACATTTTTCTTGTTATATTTGAGATACTACAAACTGAGTAATTTCTTTGCAGTCTTTAAACTGCATTATGATACTACACCTCAGGTTCAGGAGAGTTGGGTAAGTAAAATACTTTAAAAACAAGCAAATTATTACAAAAGTGAAAGTGATTGGGAAATAAAATTGAATGTGCTATAAATTTTCTTACAGAAACTCTCCTTTGCTTTTCAACTTAAAACTGAGCAATGAAAACCAGACTGAATGATACACTCCATATCTTTTGCATGCAAAACTAAACAGTAATACCTGGGAAACAGCCAGAATCAAACTTTAACCAAAATTCTCAATTTCTTCTGATAAACTGAGCTATGGAGTTTGTAATTTGGATTTGGATCAAGTGGTGGAATATGACTGGATAAAGGAGGAAAGGAATTAATCCAATTCCACTTCTCATTCAACACAAATATATTGCAAGCCTCAAATTACCATGTATGAACCCTATAGTACTCCTAGTTTTCACAGGGTTGCCCCTGGATCTCCCTTTCTACTCTATAATATTCAGCTCACCTTGAAGACAAGAGAGCTTGTCAAACTACTATTAACACAGAAGGAAAATAAATATTTAAATCTCACTCCTGCTAATCAGCTCTGAATAAGTAAAAAGGCACCATTTAATCATTAGCCTGAAATAATAATGACAGTAATACAGACACAGAGGAAGTCTAAGTAAATAATTTTATTTTTGTTTGGGATTTTTTTATCTACCCCCAACTTAAGGGGGACCATTAAAACCCACTTTCATCTACCATTTGAAAGTTATGTGGTGATCCCAAATACATGAAAATAAATTCTTTATTCCACCTCTTCTTCCTCCATGCTCTTTGCTTTTATGGTGGTTGTAACTTTGCTACTCATAAAGAGCGACAGAGAATGCAGCCCAAATGCAGCAAAGTCAGCATTAACTAATAAAAGGAAATCTCATCACAGAAGGGAAAGTTATCAGCAAACTAAAACCCATCTAAAATTAACACACAAATCCACTTCCCAGCAGTCCTGCAGTACACTCAAAGTCAATTCCCTCAAGGACTGCTCAACTTAGAAAATGGGATAAGGGAAAAAGCGAGGAGAAATAAGTAAGGTGAGAGTCTCTGAGTGTACATTTATGTACATAATTTGTTATTAGCATAGTCACTGAGCAAGCAAATTCCAATGGATTTAAATATACAGCTTTAACATGTTACTTCTTGTGAGTTTTAAATGCGGAATTTCTACCACAGCTTCCAAATCATTAATATAAGCATCTCAAGGAAGAAAATAAAAATACATATATTAAGAACTAGATCAATGAGAACTTTACTAAAGAGCCATTCCAAAAGAAACAGGATAATCCAGACAAGTTTAGCAGTCAAAAATTAACTTCCAAGTGAAAAAAAATGGAAATTATTCTTTCATGTAGATCTAGCAGCATGTTTTACTGCCCTCTCTCCTGGAACCTTCTACTATAATTCTGATATCCCCTTCTTTGGGAGGGTCTTTTGACTCAACTAGAATCTTTAGGGAGTATGCTAAATAAACCAACAAAAACAAACAAAAAATACACCAAGCCAAGTTCTGCATTTTTTAGTTATACATGTACATACAAATTGATTCTATGCATATTAACATTGTATATACATATACACTAAGTTAAAATATTTTTAGCATTCTTTCTAACAAAAGAAAAACCTTTCTATATTTATGTAAGCTTCTTGTGGAAGCAGAGATAGATATTTATTGCCAATACAGTATCGTTTTCAACAGCAAATGTTCTTTCAGAAATATTTTGATTAATCTTTTAGGCATATGGATCTTGATATTAACTGTGGTAAAATTCAAGGTAATTGATTATGCTAAACTATTTGAAGAACATTAGTATAGCAATATTTATTTATGAGGCATCAAAACAAGGAAAACAAAGCTCTCAAGTGAAAGATCTGTTTTTTCAGCAGTGTTCCTAACAATTATTTTTGAATCATACATATTCAGTAGGGTGGTTAAACTCCCCAGTGTGACACTGATGAGGGGCTGGAAGAAGGATCCAGGAAACTACCGTCCTGTAATCCTGACCTTGGTGCCAGGGAAGGTTAAGGAACAGATTATCTTGAGTGCGAGCACATGGCACTTACAGGTCAAATGGGATCAGACCCAGCCAGCACAAGTTTAGAAGTCTTGCCTGAGCAGCCCGATCTCCTCCTATGACCAGGTGACCTGCATGGTGGATGAGGGGAAATCTGTGGATGTTGTCTAACTAGACATCAGGACACTTTTGATACTGTTTCCCATGACATTCTCCTGGGGAAGCTGGCACACCATGGCTTGGATTGGTGCACTCTTTGCCAGATTAAGAACCATCTGGTGGCTCAGCCCAGAGAGTCATGGCAAATGGTGCTGCATTCCAGTGGGTGGCCAATCACCAGTGGTGTCCCCCAGGGATCTGTGTTGGGCCTAGTCCTGTTTAATATCTTTACCAATGATCTGGATGAGGGGGTTGAGTATAAATTCATGGATGACAGCAAGTCGATCTGCTGGATGGTGTCTGCAGAGGGATTTGAACAGGCTGGATTGATGGGCCAAGACCAACAGAATGAGGTTCAGCACAGCCACGTGCCAGGGCCTACCTTCGGCCACAACAACCCAGGCAGTGCTAAAAGTCACACAGTAGCTGGGAAGCTGCCCATCGGGGAAGGACTGGGGCATGTTGGTCAACAGCAGCTCAACACGAGCCAGCAGTGTGCCCAGGTGGCCGAGCAGGCCAATGGCATCCTGGCCTGTATCAGGAATGGTGTGGCCAGCAGGACCAGGGCCAGAACCAGATTGCTCCCCTGTACTTGGCACTGGTGAGGCCGCATCTCAAACCCTGTGTTCAGTTTTGAGCCCCTCAGTACAAGAAAGAAATTGAGGAGCTGTAGCATGTCCAGAGACAGGCAACAAAGCTGGTGAAGGGTCTGGGGGATAGGGCTTATTAGGAGCAGTTGAGGGAGATGAGGTGGTTTATGCTGGAGAAGAGACGGCTCAGGGGAGACCTCATCATTCTCTACAGCTGCCTGAAAGCAGGGACAGGATGAGAGGACATAACTCTCAAGTTGGGCCGGAGAAGGTTCAGGCTGGACATCAGGAACAACTTCTTTATGGAAAGAGTTGTTAAACTTTGGAATGGACTACTCAGGAAGGTGGTGAGGTCACCACCTGGAGCTGTTCAAGAAATGACTGGAAGCAGCACTTCCTGCCATGGTCTAATTGACGAAGTGCGGATTGGTAGAAGGTTAGACTCAATGATCTTTGCCGTCTTTTCCAACTTAAATGACTCTGTGATTCTGTTTATTAAAAGTTATTTTAAAAGTTATTAAAAGATACTTTAAGTACAAAGAGCATCCCACACAGAGCAGTCACAATCAGGGAGTTGTGGTTTCCCAACAACAGACATTTCCCCGTGATGCAAGGGAGCAGAACTGGCTTAAAGGTGCACAGCTCCAAAGGGTTCATTTTGCAGTAAAGCATTAACAAACTGCTACCACCATGAAGTCAAATTCAGGTCAGATCTCAAAAATCATTCACATCAGTACCACTTGCACACGTGCAGAACCACCTGGAATCCTCCTTGGGAGGTGGAGACCAATGTAGGTGGAGACCTCTGCTGCGGTTTGCAAATAACACATTGCCCAGAGCACACCAGTACAGAGGCTGAGTACCCAACACAGGTTCCTGGATGAGGGCACAAAACACTCCAGTACCTAAGCAACCACAGTCATTTCACACTTTGCCATACACATCAAATAAAATGCCATCTTTAATTAAGATCATGCTGGAGAAGCAACACCAAGTAATTTTCATGCTCTCTAGCAAGCTTAGATGAACTATGCTCTCCATCTGTGATTTGGAAGCAAGGGACAAGAATTAAAAAAAATATCATCTATTATTAAGTTCAATAAAAACACATGAATGAACAGCTTCAAGAGCCCCTTGCTGACTTAAAAGCAAATATTTTTTTATGAGCTATCATGCCTGTTTAGGAAACTCAAAATTTGTTGTTGTTGCTAGAAAAAATAAATATATATAACCACAACTCCAAAACAAACCCTAGTAAGCTGAAACTTTTTCCACCCAGCCCAACAGATATTACTGGGTGCCAGGGGCAAGGGAAGCACAGTTAAATCCCAAACATCACCCTCTCTTTCCCAGCTCTGCTGCCCCAACCACACAGTTAATATTTGGCTGCTGGTACTCTCTGATGGAGATGTGGTCATGCATCTTTTCCATTTTTTTCCTTACTTTCTCACTTCCCCCACCACATCATTCAGTTCTGGGTCATGAATGTTTTGTTTGTTTGTATGAGCACAGAGCAAGTGAACTGAACCCACGTCGTCAATTAAACCAAAGTCAATTTGGAGAGAAATACAGAAGGTTAATTAACTGCTAATGATTTTGGCATTTATTTAGGTTGTCCCTAAACTTAATTTATTGATGTGACAGTATATCAATGTGCCATGATTTATAAAAGACACTTGAAAAGCAAAAAGGTTGGTCATGCAACAGTCAGGGTTGCATACTAAAAAAATGTACAGGTGTAATAAAAACTGTTTTAAAGGAACACTCTCAGATTACAAACATTGAATTTGGATATCTCAGAGGAGACTTGCTCTGAGAACCAGCTAAGCCTAACACAGCCACAGAGTGTTCTTCTCTGCTAGCAAAGTGTTGATTTTTTTAAAAAAATATGGATATTGATCTAGTACTGATATCCAACTGTGATGGACAAAAACTCTCTAACAGTTTAAAGTTAGAAAGTGTATGTTTATTGCGACGCCAGGCAGCATGTGGGATAGCTCCCAAATACACACCACACCTTTCAGGTGATTACAGAGTCCTTTTATCCATACAAGTACTGAACACCAAAATACAAATACATATTCATAATTTTGGTACATCCCATTCCTCGCTTCATATGCTAATCAGTTCAAAAGCTGTTAAGCATGCATAGTTTGTTCCTTGAAATGGGTCAGTGGTCCCTTTCATGGGAAGGGGTCCCAAAATGAGGAAGTAAATGAAGTCTTCCTCATTCTGACCTTTCTACCTTTTCAATGCAAATATGACAAAAGAACCCTTGGTAGAACTCCCATTCCCTGTCTTCAATTGGTTTCAGAACAGAGGAGGCCCACAATTGTCTTATGTTCCTAAAAGCTATTTGTCAGTTTCTGTATTCTTCATTATAAACCCAGCTAACCAAACATTGTGTTGACAAGCAATCAATTATTAGTTAACTACTAACTCTTAACTTCATCAAGGCCTACCCATTTATTTTAATTAACTCCAGTAAGGCTTATCTGTAACTAAAATCTTAGCTCCTCTAAAATCTCTAAATTCCTTAAAGTTTATGTTTCAGTGTAAGTAGTTAAGTTCCTAAATACAGCTTTAGAAACTTAGTGTCATGCTGCCACTTCCAAAGCCCTCTTGGAGGTCATTTCATGGCATACCCTGATGCACTGTTTTTTCATAGCTGCTGGTAGCAGTGAAAATCAGGGACATGCAAAATCAATAGACTTGAATGAAAACTGCTCTTTTTATGAGTACAACGTAAGCTATGGCACAGACAGTACAACCCAGAATATTTACTTCAAGTTAACTTTCTTGTAAGAAATTAAGCCAACTGTGACAATGGCATGAGAGGATAAATAAATAGATGATTCTCAACCACTTTCAGTCATGGATCAATCTTTTAGTCTGAAGTACTCCAGCACAGTCAGGTCAGGCTTCTCAGAAGCTCAAGTACAGATCACAGCATGAGTCAAGGAAAGCACTTCTTGTTGCTGAGGTGGGAGGGGAAAACAGCGTGACTTGGATGAAAACCTGAAAGATGGCTTTGCTTTGCATGTAGGACTTTAAAAAAGAGCAAAATTAAGATCCAAAACTAAGTTTACTCTGCAAAGGAATACAGGTACCTTCTTACCAGTTTTAGACTTAATACCTTCACCTTCTATCCACAGACGTCAAAGCTGAGATAAACAGGTAACATGCTGGTGCTCAACACACCATGGGGAGAAGAAATCACACTGCCATTCATTTATGCACCAAAATCTTAATTAAGCTTCTAAGCAAGAACCTTTTGAGATTCCAGCTTAAAATGCTGGAAGGCACATGTGGGTATTTCCTGTAATAAGGGTCATGCAGAAGGAGTACAGGAGATATCCAACCTCAGGTAGAAACACTTGTCTGACTGCAGCCTTTTTCTCACTCTAAGACCAATATTGCAACTCCACATTGTAAATTCGAAAGGATCGACTCAATCATGAATACCGTAGTCAAGATATTCAGAGCAAACTAAAAAAAAAAAAAAAATTGGCACATTTTAGCAGACAATCTGCAGTGCAAATGCAGAAAGCATAAGAAAGAGACTGATATAGCAATCAGCATTTATTGCAGTAAGCTAGTGGACTGAATAAAAGATAATTAAGTTAGTAGTGAACTTTCACCCAATCTGTTTGTCACTAACAGGCCACAACCAAAACAAAGGTAAATGGAAGATGATGATAGGAAATCATTCAATAAAGTACTTCAAAAATAGCCCTATTGGTATAGAACATATTCAAAGAAGTGTGGTTGCCTATCAAATGCCTTGAATCAAAGGGTACAATAAATATATGATTAATAAAATTTGTTGCTATTAGGAGGAAGACCTCAGAGAAGAGGAGTTTTGCCTTGTGGAAAAAATTAAGTTTGTAGCCAGGCCAAGAACCCCTGCAGGAAAGCCACAAATGAGCAGAGTGACACTGGAAGAATTGGTGCATACAAGCTTGGAACACTGGTCATGCGATTAACACATGGATAGCAGGAATATACACATTTCCATCAAAGCCCTACTAGACAAACCATACCTGTTTAAAAAATATCACACAAGGAATAACAAGCTTGCTTTTGCAGCATGAGGATGAAACTGAGAGTACTGAGCTACAGTCCGCTACTCTTCTACAGCTGTATTGCCTGTGTGACTCCAGGGAAGTAATTTCACACCTTGACCTTTTATTGTCCTTCCAATTCAGAGTACTTAAGTGGCTATCCTAAGCAGTAATAACAAATTATTGTTATTTAATATGTGCTGTTATGTAGCAATAATTATCCCTGAAATGACACATATGCAAAAAACCTTAATATATACCATGCCATAAACAAGTTTTTATTGGCCGGAAACTTGTGAAGGATTAGCACTGCATCGAATGCAGCACAGGGGCTGAACAGATTCCAGTTCTCATTTCATTCTGTGGTATCCCAAGGCAACTGTCAGGAAGAGATTCAGATGCTTCTTCCACACTTGAGGTTTCTACCAGTCAGCCACCACAGCTTCAGTGTTGCTCCTGTGTTAGAGTGATACAATGCTACACCTGACACCGACTGTGCTGCCACAGTCACACATTCTCCCCGCTGCTAAGTAAGCAGTGATGGCTGCTTCAACCAAAGTGTTAGGGCATCCTGAAAATAAGCTGCACACCTGCTTACTCCTGTCTTCATTGTGAGAGGCAGAGTCACTGAGGGATCACTGCAATATTCAGTCTCATCATCCCTTAACTCCCTCAGATACAGAAGGATGATGCATCTTGTGGTGCTCTGCCTAGAGAATTTGTGGGTTTGCTTGTCAGGTGAATGCAGTATTTTGTCTGAGACAATCAGGAACAGACGTCACACATTACCATCCCGACATCACTTGAATGACACAGGCTGTAAAACTTTACTTCTCATGCTCCTCAGTGTCCCTGAGCCCACAGCTACCCAAACCAAACCAACTTCTGGCTGTTCTGTGACACTTTTCTTCACATCTAATACAGGACACAGATGTAAGTGAAACAGCTACAAATCCAGAGAACAGCAACTACTGTCTTGTTTCCTTTTGGAAATGAAGGAATGTGGAAGAAAAGACAAAGAAAAAAAGAGAAAAGGTTGCTTTTATGATTCCTATCCCTTCCTCTTCCAGTAGTCTCTGGTAAATTCTCTCCCTAAGAGAAATCCCTGAGGCTTTCACACCAGGCTTTTACATGTTATTTTAACATGGTCTAACTTAGCCTCTCAATACACCCCCGAGTGCTCCTAAGTTTCATGACATGCTGTAGCAGTGGACAATAACATGTCTGAAAAGAAACCACGGTATAGAAAAGGTGAAGGTGCTTTGTTTGCAGGTTTCAGACATTATTGGATATGTTTTATTGATCCAGCCATGCAGAGTTCTGAGCTGCTATCAGACAGCAGCAACCACTCAAGGCCAACACCAAAGAAATGGAAAATATAGAAGCTTTAAGATCATTTTGCCATTTTGAAAATCCTTCAATTCAGGACTCTAACCTCCTATGTGCTACAAGCTTATTTTGAAAACCAAAAGCCATTTTTCACTTGCTGCTCCTGCCTTTCTTCACCTTCTGATCACTGCACAGCAATAGCATTCCAGATCCACCATTCTCAAATGAGTAAAGGTGGTGATTCTTTCTCCTCACACCTACAGTAACAGTCCAGTTGATTTCTATCTTCCCTTTAAAGACAAATGAGCAAAAACTCCCCAAAAATACTCCAAAGCAAAACTCACAAATCTTGGGGAGATAAATTACAAGCAGTTTGATATATCTCCCTCACTCCAATGCACAGTGCTTTGACTACTAGTAAAACTACCTCCTAGCAAAATCATGAAAAGTGCATGAAGAAGGCTGTGGCAGAAATATGCAACCTACTTTTGAAGTTTAGTCAGCTGAGGAAAAACTGGCAGCCAAGCTGCAGAAGTAGGTGATATGGCTTTTGTCATTACAGTCACCTAGCCACCATGCATATTTATTTTCATCTTAAAAACTTACATCTCAAATGTTTAAGAAAAAAAAAAAAAGCCCAGCAAATTTATCCTTAGCTGTAATTGAAAGCAAAACTTCAGACATGGTCAGCCAGCCAGCTCCACAGCAGCTGAAGCTCTCCTGGAGGGAGGAAATCAGATACTTGAAATTGTCTCAGCAATTAATATCTTTACATCACACAGCAATGAGACTGAAAACACATCACCCCCAAGGCATATCCTTTGACAGCATGTAATTGACATACACTACCACTTGCTACAAATTAGTCATATAAGACTTCTGTGTTACTGTGCCCTCCAGACTTCTGATCCCAGTACCTTCACCAGATCCGTAACAGAAATGGAGAGCAGGAACCAGGACTCATCAGACTCCTGTCAGTGTTGCAGAATGGACATGAAGGAAAAGGAGGAGCCTCCAAAGAGATGTGTGAGACTACAGCTCAAGAAGGTTTATTAATTGCATAGCTGTGCTGGCTCTGCAAGAGAGCATCACACACAACTACAGTCTTCCCAGCACACCAAAAGGTTTGATCAATCAGCAGTCAGCCCTGTCAGTTTATTTTAAAAAAAGGATTAGCATACAGATAGTCACCACAACTACCTTCTGGTTTATTAGCAATTGTTACTGATTAGGATTTATTGGATTTCTGTGGGTCCTTGAGAAGTAGCTTGAAAAAGCACAGCATTTTAAAATGTATCCCTTTTCTTATATATGATAATAGCAAAAAGAGCATGCACAGAAAGTTTCAGGGGGGCTTAGACTGGTAAAGGAGCAGAAGTGTGGAACTAGAAAACAAACATAGCCTGATTATAGAAGAGGCTGAGACTCTGCTCTTCAATGAAGCTCTTTTTCTCAAAACTGGCTGCTTGTAATAACCTCTTATTGCTAATGAAACCTTCCCCTTGCCCCTGTATTAATTTTTTAAAATGACACTCAACCCAAAGTTTCCTATTAACAATTTCTTGCTAGGTACTAATCTTCCTTAATCAACACTAGCAGACACCTCCAGTTTCCTAAGTGAAAGCACATACTTGGAGGTTAAATCTGGGGCTTTTCTGTCTCAATAGTCAGAGCACTTAGTATCCTCTGATCCTCTTGAAGATATCATCCACCTAAATTATTGATCGAAACACTGGCACTTTTTCCTTTCTCCTACTCTTCATTTATCAAGTGAAGGCAGCCTAATGGTATGTTGCAGATTTTGTTTTCTTACTTTTTATGAAATATGGGGTGGCTTTTTTTGGCAAGAGGTATTAACCTAAGCTGCTGAATAAATCATAGAATAGTTGGGGTTGAGAGAGACCTTAAAGATCTTCTAGTTCCAACTCCCATGGCATGGGTAGGTACACCTTTCACTAGATCAGGTTGCTCAAAGTCCTATCCAACCTGGCCTTGAGCCCTCCCAGTTATGTTCCAGTTTATGTTCATAAAACTATGGGACCAGATGGGATCCATCCCAGGCAGATGAGCTTGCAAAGCCAATCTCCATCATTTACCAGCAGTCCTGGCTCACTGGTAAGGTTTCAGATGACTGGAAGCTGGCCAATGTGATGCCCATTCACAAAAAGGGTGGGAAGGAGGATCCTGGTAATTAGCCTGGTCAGTTAGCCTGACCTCAGTACCCTGTAAGGTAACGGAGCAGTTTCTATTGTGTGTCACCNCAGCAGGAGCAGGGCAGTGACTGTCCCCCTGTACTCCACATTACTGACACCACACCTCGAGTCCTGTGTTCAGTACTGGGCCCCTCACTACAAGAAGGACGTTGAGGCTCTGGAGGGAGTCCATAGAAAGGGCAACAGAGCTGGTGAAGGGTCTGGAGTACAGGTCCTATCAGGAGTGGCTGAGAGAATTGGGGTTGTTTAGCCTGGAGAAAAGGAGACTCAGAGGTGACCTCATCACTCTCTACAACTGCCTGAAAGGTGGCTGTAGTCAGCTGGGGGTTGGTCTCTTTCTCCAGGCAGCAGCTGACAGAACAAGAGGACACAGTCTGAAGCTGCATCAAAGAAAACATAGGTTGGATATTAGGAAAAAGTTTTTTATGGAAAGATGATAAAGTATTGGAATGGCCTGCCTGGGGAGGTGGTGGAGTCACCATCCCTAGATGTGTTCAAAAGAAGATTGGATGTGGCACTTGGTGCCATGGTTTAGTTGAGATGGTGTTAGGGCATGGGTTGGACTCAATGATCTTGAAGGTCTCTTCCAACCTAGTGATTCTGTGATTCAGTGATAAGGCACCCGCAACTTCTCTGGACAAACTGTTCCAGTGCTACACCACCCTCCAAGTAAAATGTTTCTTCCTGACATCTAATTTAAACCTGCCCCCTTTCATTTAAAATCTTTGCCCCTTGTCCAGTCACTATGTGCCCTTACAAAAAGTCCCTCTCCCCTCCTTTTTATATGCCCCTGTAACGCACTGGAAGGCTGCAATGAGGTCTCCCTGAAGCTTTCCCTTCTCCATGCTGAATGACATGAATTTTGTGCCAGGGGAAAGGAGAAGAGGAGGAAGACAAAGCTGGCATCCAGGGCTGAAAAAGCTCTTGCAGAGAAACAGGGTAGTCAGTCTTCTTACTGCTCTTCTTACTGCTCAAAATTGAAGAACAAGATCACTTTTATGCACTATCACTTTTTATACCATGTCCAGACAGAAAAATGGGGTTACATGGTAACAGACATATATAAAAGCATGAAGAAAATATTCTTCATGGGACTTCACCTTTGGCAATATGCTTTATTATTTTAGCTCTTTCAGCTGCAGAAATTCAGGGACAAATAGACTGGGGAGTAGCTGTGAAAAAGAGCTAGCACTCAAACCTTCATAGCAGGTACTGTCATTCAAAGATTCTCAGTAGTGGGGAAATAAAATAAATAAATTGAATAAAAAGCTGGCAACAGGTTATATATGCTTTTACATCTGATGGCAGTGGTCATGCTTGAAGTGTGTCCTAACCCACCACGACAAGTGAGCATGTTTGCTCCCCAAATAGATTTGTCTCTTCAAGAGGACCACATGACAGCTGGTAAGGCAACTAATGCAGAAGCTGATAACTTAGGAAAAACATATTTGTGAACTGGATAAAACAAGACAAGATGCCAACTAGAGATTCAGCTGTTACACTTAACTACTGAGATCTACAAATGCTAATTACATCTATATTCAAGCTCATACTAACACTACAGCATTTCAAGCTCTCAAGGCACCTTGTGGTGGAAGGTCTGCGGATGCTTAACAAGACAAATGCAGCCTGTTTGCTCCGGCTGCTCTACACACACAGTCAATTTCCCCAGGTCCCCATTTTAATCTCAGACCCATTATTTTTTTCCTGCAGACAGCCATCTGCTCCTATCATTAGCATGTTTCTCTCCATCTAAGGACAGGGAGCCTTCAAGATACAAGTTTTTCCAGATGAGTGTTTCCTCTATGTTTGCCCCTGGTTTTGTCCTCAAGGATAGAAAGTGTTGATGATAAGAGTGCGAGGTCTGCTGTGTACTAGCAGGAACATGTAAGTTCTGCTTTTGCCCTGAGTACTGCAAGAAAAACACCTAAATCCTCAAAGACAGGCATTTTTTGTGCATTGGAGATGCCTTAGAGACAGTTTTCATAACTTTCCTGATTTCTGCTGATGTTTTCTACCCTTTATGCAATCTCTTTTTCTCTGATAATTTTATACACCCATTTTGATAGTCCCTCAAAAAATAGTAAAGAAGAAACCAAGTTTTAGGTTCCCTCAATATCATACAGCTGGTTTGATCTTAGAAATAATCAGAGATTTTACACCATTTTACACATCCAATGCCAACATCTGTAACCATTGAGTCCTGCTTCTTGTCACCCAGCCTTCACATGTTGGCAACACTTACACCCAAAAGATAAATGGCAAAGTCAACTCCAAAAACCGAGTATGTCCTTGTGTATCGCTGGCATTAGGCTGAAGGGAAATTATTCCAATATGCTCCCACATTTCAAACCTAGAACAATTTCAAGTAAGAAATTGCCAGTCATCTTCACTCTTATGGAACTGTAGGTTCTATTGGAACCCACTCTTCATTGAAAGCATGTGATAGATTGGTTACTGTGCATGTAAAAAACATAAAACGTCTCTGAAATACATCTCAGCTAAAGCATAATCCCCCTCACCAAAGCCAAACATTTTGTTCTTTGTATGTTCTGAAATGTTTTCTCAGCACTGCCAAATCTGAACTGTTCTCACATCAGAAATTCCTAGAACACTGCCAGTTGGAGACAAGGAGGAATATGCCTTTTTGTTGCTCACTTTGCATATATTTCTGATACCACTGAATGCTTATGACCAGATCTTGTTTAACATTATCATGCAACCACAAAAGACCCTTGAAATTCCTCTGAGAGGAATTATGAGAAATAATTATGAAAATTCTGAGAGAATTATGGAAAATATAAGCAAATGCAAGACAGTTTACAATTAAAGCATTCAAGCAATCAGAATTACAGAATCTAGATCTAATACTTGAAATAAATATTAACAAAGAAATACACTGTCTTAGTCTCAATATAAATGTTTGCTTTAATTGTGCCATGCTATTTATACTAACTATATCAATATTTATATATTATAAATAAAATGCAGTGCTTGGCACAAACTAGGAGGTTTGAATTGATTTGATTATTTCTTATATCACTGCACATATTTTATTACAAAATTGGCTAAGATTTACTTATGTAGTGTCTAGGTGAAAACCTGGGCACTCCCTCTAGAAGAAAAAAGCTATAATTTTTGTTTGCTGTTATCAGCTATACTACATAGTATTCCTATGGATGCTCATATTTCCTGATGTTACTATTTTTTATGCCGTTCTTAAACTGAGATCATGTGGATGCCATCAGTAAAGAATCAGGCAACCAGTTCAGTCCAGCCATATACTTAAGCTGGGAGTGGGATGAAGATGTCTCTAATCTTCTGCTTCTATTACAATGAGAACCTGCAGAGTCATCTTCTGCGGCATGAGAAACATTTATAGTATTCTCACTCCTTCTCTTCTTTGTTGCATTTCCTGCAGAATTGACTATTTGAGTTAATACCACATCTGGGAGCCAGAATTTTTTTAGCCAAGTTCCATTAAACTTGCTTCCTACACAAATCAGATTGACTGAGTCACTCATTACATTTCTATTACATCTCATACTCACTTATTCAGCATTGGCTTTTTATATAGCTAACTGGAATTTAGTCCCTTTGTACAGCCATTAAGATGTTCCCATGAAGATTACAGCATAAGTGGAAGCAATAAAGTATTAGCACACTCTACAACTCACTCCATCAATTTATGTGCTGAATATGAATTTGGAAACTCCTATGAACTTTAATGTGTACTATGTACACAAACATTCACTGTCCTGACAAGATATTTAGCCTCCTTAAATTGCAAAGGCATAAATCACCTGCTTCAGCCACAGAAAACCCAGAGAACTCAGTATTACTGAAACAAGTGGAATCTGTATTTCCTACTCAATTTGATGTAGATGGCCCACAAAAGTTATGGTAGATAAAACCAGCTAGAAGTGGTGAGCTTCATGCATGGTCAGTAGACTGACTGTGGTCCCACTTTTGGCAAAAAATGTGATTAATTTATGTATGAATGCACATTTTGATATTGTGCATATTAAGCATTCATTTCTGAGGTCTAGGTTGTCTTATTTTTTTCAGAACACTAAGAGCCCTCAATACTCAATAACATTAATGAAGAACTATTAAGATGTTTTGCACTGCTACCAAGAAATCAAATTAATTAAGGTCAAAAACCCAAAGATGATGCCCTGCTAGCTGCTTCAGTTATAGAATAAGCAGAAAGAACCAGGAGGAGTCATTCTTGCAGTAATACACTTTGGCATGTTTAGTAGATATACAACAACTTCCTTTCCCTCCCATTTATCTCCTTCAACCCCTATATTTATTTCAAAAGAGTTTATTCATTGCAGATTAGGTTTTGTCATTCTTGTGAGTCTAGGTCTATTCAGTGATAACACTGATAACATACATTCAGTATTCAATTACGTATATAAAATGCACATAAGCTAAACCAAGATATTTGAACAGCAGTTGCATTTTCACAAATGCCCTACTCACTGCTCTAATGTCTCCTACCTTGCCAGAGAGGAAGGGCATGTGATTGATTTATACCCCACTTTCAAATCCTCTTCTCACCAGGCAAAATGCTGTAAATGAGTCTTAGTGCAAGAAAAAAAAAATCTTGACTGGAAGTTCTCCTATGGTTTTGAGTCTTTAAGTTGTGATAGTATCTTCATAAATTTGATAAAATTAATTACTATACCGCAAAGTTGCAATTTTGCAGATGTTATTCAGTGAGTCTGAAAAAAAAACCTTCCACAACTCCTACAACTACTACCACGTTTCTTTCTTAACACCATATATACAGTCTCTATAAGCAGATGTTTTCCTCCAATGATTCAGTAACATTTCTAGTACTCAGTGGGACATAGCACCTTTTTGAGAACTAGCAGGCCAATATGGTGCTCTTTCAGTAATGATATTAGCTGCTCAATGTTTAAGTCCAGCTTCATTGCTGCTCGGCTTACACCACTCTGTCAGGAAAAGGTGGACATACTAAAGGGACTATTCTCTTCTGAGCCTTAAAGAAGAAAAACTCCCCCGGAGTGACAGCCTTATTGCTGCACACATACAGGTGCATGATACCTGTTAATGAAGCACAACTTTGCCAGCCCCATGAGAATCAAAAATCCTTTAGAGGTTAAATTTCCAGCTGTAGCTGCTTTCAACAGATTCTCAACAGGGGAGTAAAATCTATTATAATTTTAAGTGGAGAAGACTCATAATGGAGACTGAAGGAGAAGGAAAGATAAGAGCTCCTTCTGGATTTGGCTGCCAGCAAGGTCAGAGCAAAGAGAGGTACACAATATTAGCAATGCAAAACACTCAACTCCAGAAGTCGCTTCCCTCATTGATCTGCACTTGAGTCTTCAAAAATCATCTCAGGTAACACCTACTCATTCACTGCCTTGCTTGAGACTTACAGCTTGAAAGGATGGCAGTTTAGAAGCAGAGTAGAGTGAATTAGAGAAAAGAGATTTTCTGCTACTTCTTGGTTTTGTTATGTGTGGTTTTATGTACAGGAACACACAAAGCCTTTTTCATTCAAAGCAACAACATCAGGAAATCCAGGCAAAGTACCATTCCCTCTTGCTCCATAGCTCTGAGGGGTCCAAGTGAGCACAACCAGTTGCTTTTGTGAGTGTAGCATATTGTCTGATGGCACACTGATACAATTTCTGCCAAATTCAGCCACTGAATGAAAATGCTAGAACACATTTAAAATAATAAAGTGCAGAGAAAGTGAGCCAAGAGGGGGTATAAAATTTTCATGTGAGACATTCCAGTAGGCAATAGTAAGTTTTAGGGGTCTGTCCATCAAATGACCGCCAAAGGAGCAATTCTCTACTATGCATAGAATCATATTAAGTTGACTTTGTTTTTATATATACTGGCAATTAATAAATTTTCGGGTAGCACACAAGCATTCTACTCTTGCACATTCAAACCCCTAATGAACTGTGGAATCTTGCTTGGATTCCCCCCCAAAAATTTAACCCAAGGAATAAATACTAACATAAAAGACTGAGACAGAGACCACACACTGTAGGAGTGTGAGTTCAGCTAAGAAGTAAATAAGAAGCCCTTTGTCTCCCTGAAAAGGAAAGAGGCTCAGAAGTTTCTCTCCTTAATGGCTTTAAAAGACATCTCATAGGACCAAAGGGACATCACATCAAATTTGGGGACAGCCAATTGGACAAAGGCGAAAAGATCCCGCCTCAGCAATTCCCTAGAAAAGGAAAGCACAAGAGAGGTAAATCGCTTTTGTGAGGTGTTTCTAGCAGGGCACGGAACTCCTACCCTGGCTCGCTTTTTCTCTGTAAAGAGGTTTGTTATTTTGCTCTTTATTAACACATTTATGTTTCTAACATCCTCACAGAAGTCATCCTGCTGTTTTTTAAGCCATCTAAAAATAGCTGAGCTATTAGGGTGTTGCTACAAATCTCTGGGCACGAAGAGATACATGTAGCAACACACATTCCGTATTTTCTACTATGCTAGTAGTTCACTAGTAGTAGACATTAAAACAAAGCACTTCCAGATTTCACATGAATGAAAATACTTCTTTCATTAAAAAACAAAAAAAGAAAAAGCCAACTCCCCTCCTAAGAAGGGCATACTCAGTTTCAGTTGAACTACAGAAGCACAACAATGCACAACATACCAGGGTATTTCCCCAGCTAGGATTGGCACCAGCCCACCATACTCTGTGCCCTAACTTTAATTTTCACTTTTCGTCGCAGAATTAGAAAGAAAAGGAGTAAATAATCAGGGATACTATCAGGGTTTTTTTTTTTGTTTGGTTTGTTTTGTTTTTTTTCTTGCTGTGGAGTTGGGTTTTTTTTCCCCCACTACAAGGTTTAGTTTTGCTAAGGAAGCCTTTTGTAGAATGGAGAAGAATCAATCAGATAATGTACAATAATATGCAACAATATCTAAAAGCCTACATTATTGTACTCAATTATATTATTGTGTCCTAACTTCCATTATGATCTTCTGCTATGGGTTTTAATTATTTCCAGCAACAATTAATGAGATCAGAGACCACAAAAAACCCTAAAAGATAGATCAGCCTTCTTTTAGATTAGAAAGGCTTTAAAAGGGAGCTTTCCACTTCATTTCAGGAACAGAGACCTTTCTTTTTCTTCTAAAGAGAACATGCACATAATTGTTATGGGTTTTTGTTGCCATTGGTCAGGTTACACAAAACTTCATTACAATACTTAACTCTCTCTATCCACTTGCACTTAGCACACATTGATTTTCATCCCATCTTTTTAAAGGACTGCCAGCCATCGCAGCCATTGCTCTGTTTTATTTATTTTCATCAATACTGGTATGAACATGTATCACATTCAAGAAAAACAACACAAAAGGATGGGCTGGTTGTTAACTGTTACAGAAGTGAGTGAGGAAGGAAAATGGCAACCACGCAATGCTGGTAGCTCTCTTAAGGAATAAAACTTCTAAAATCTCTTTTATGTAGCTGACAATGTGTTTTGTACAAGATGGGTTTTCTGGTGTCCAGTTGAAAGCTTATGCTATAATATCAGTGAGACACTAGGTTAGAAACTAGTGGTAACACCATTCTCTTTCAACTAGCTACCTATATTCACAGAGCCTAGTGCACCTTATTATTTTGATACTTCTATCCCTCTCTCAGCATGAATATAAATTGATCAATCAATTCAAAACTTATTTTGAAGGAAAAACAGCATAATCACATATCTCTTATGCGATGTAGCTTTACATGGACGTAGAAAGAACAGGCTATTCTATTAATTCTCAGCAGTTAACAATAGCTGGCACAAAGAACTGCAGTGTCATCCCCACACACAGGCACAGTGCACTTTGGCTTGTACACCTGGACTAGTCTTATGGAGCAACAGCATTGTTTATGTGAAAGGATGAACTGTGGTGTGGTGAAGGGTAGGTTGTATTTAATGTTTTCCACTGAGCTATGGCGAGATCAATCCAATGCTTTACTCTAACTGCAATGTTTCTGGGCAGCCAACTTTCAGACAGTGGACAGTGTTATCCACAACTCAAAAAATATCCATGTTGCCAGACTTCCTCCTCATTTTGCACTGGGATTCACTAACAATGATCAATTAAGGAAAAAGTCCTGTATCTGTAAATAAACCAGCTAGGTTCCTTAACAGCCTGCTCATTTGCTTGATTTCAGTTATCATTAGCCTGTCCCAGATTGCAACTTTTATTTGATGTTATTAAGAACCTTTTAATGTATTGCCTAGTGGCTTTTCACAACTTAAATTTATTTCTGGCATTAAGCAACCACTAGCCAAAATACAAGTATCTAAATTATTAGCATTTCCAGGTCAGAGAAACTTAACATCATTAAAAGGGAAGTATCTTGTGATTTTTATCTTAGGTGTGGTTTTTACCTATTTTCTTATTTGTTGATGATTTAAATATATATATGTAGACATTTTCCATGACTATAAGTTGCTTAGTAATGGAAATGACTTGGACCCAAGGAAGAAGCACTTTAGAAAGCTGCTCAACAAAAGAATATTCCACAAGTGGATATAAGAATTGGTAGTGTATGGAAAGCCTTATGCTACCCTGCCACAATATGGACATAAATGAAAACTGTACATTTCTATCCATTGAAATACATAACTTTTTAACACGGGGTATCTCAAGCACAACTGACTTAGTAAGCAGGTAAATTATTTTAAGTTAGAAATTTTCTAGGTAATTACTGTATTCCTTATTATTCGTGGATTCATGGAAGAGTTTGCACTCTCCAGTGTATATCTTTTACTGAAATATATTTTACAAATGCAGGAATATGAAGTGCTATGTTAAATACTTGTACAGGTTCTGACTTGCCAGTGTTCCAACTCACAAGCTGCTGAAGTCACCCAAGCACCTGCCAAAATTGCAGGACTGATGCAAGAGGGAACTGAAGTGTAAATTTGATCTCAACACTCCCAGCACTCTTTGTGTATGATCAGTCTTTACTCCAACAAGGCCATCTTTCATAATCACCAGCACCGTGTTCTTGTGTAAAATGACCATCATCTATTGGCATCGGACAAGCTCATTTAATATTTTACTGAGTTAATCCAGGTGCATAAATAATCTATACACACTTCCTTCATCATGGAGGAAAGGCAGACGCAAATTTGTGAATAATTGTGGTTGCATAAATTATGGTTGCATATACTGCAACAAGATAACCATAAAAGTCCAATTAGTTCACTCATGATTTCCCTGTGGGAAATCTGTTCATTTTTGGAAGCAAGACTGTGCTTCTTTATAGAGGGTGTAAGCATTATTTTAAAGCTGGCATTAAAACTCACACTCATTGTAATAAATACCCTTTACAGTGACATAGTGACTGAGAAGCTAATAGCTAGTTGAAAAGCTGACTACATTCCTGAGAAGTCCATTTAAATATGAATCCCATCTTCTTCTCCAGTTATCAATTAAGATGCAAGGATATGACCTTAAGCAGAAGTCACAGGCCACCTCTGGTGTAAGCATCCACTGACTACTCAAGCATAATATCAATTTGTGAGTAATTCTTGGTGAGTGAATGCAAGGTTCTCCAGGGAGAAGCTTGAAACATCCAGGTATTAACTATTTATGAAGCATAATGTGAATGAAAGGGTGAGGAAGAGCCGCATTGTCAGAAGCCAGGCTGAGGGCATGCAGGTGATGTAAAAAATGGATGCTCTTGGGAAGCCTCTATGTGTCAGATGGAAGACTACCAGAAAAAAACCCCTGGTCTTACAAGTATCAAGGGGAATAAAGGTTCAAATACACATGCTGACCCTGATTCATCCTGCCTAACTGATTCCTAAAAATCTCTGCACAGCAATCAGAAGGACAAGGTAGGAGACTACCCAAGAGGGTGAGTTGGGTCAGTATGTTAGTGTCAGCACTCTGAGCCACCTTTCTGGAGATGTCTCTGCCTCCCCCTTCACCAGGAAAGACCCCTGGACAGATAATGCAGATGCTTCAAATCAAATGGTGTTAGAAAGTGGTATTTTCAAGAACAGATCAGTGCTCCTGTAGCAGTAATATCCTTTGTGATTGCCATCATCACAAATGATCCTACTGCAACACAGAAGGGATAGTTCAGTAATACCAGTACAGGATCACAGTGATTACAACAGCAAATTGGAAATGACGAAAGGAATCACACTTGTATTTAGTCTTGCTATGGTGTGGCAAAGCTGGATCAGCTATGAAAGACAAAAAAAAAAAAATCCAAAAAAACAGAATAAGGTTGTTTTCATCCCATTTATTTTCTCGAGGGTGTAAGCATTACCTTGAAGCGGAAACTAAAACTTGCATCCATTTTAATAAATACCCTTCACAATGACATCATGATTGAGAAGCTACTAGCTTCAGTTAAAAAGCTGACATTCATAGCAGAGCCATTTTATCCTATATGTTCTATAGCTGTTTCCCAAGGTTGTTTTCTTTTCCATACCAAAGGCCCTTTCACCCTGCACCATAAATTTGCTTCACATGAAAACACTAAACTAGGTACTTAATGTACTACTTCTCCCACAATCTCACCTGAGAAGGGATGGTAAGAATGACAAAAATGCAGCATTAGAACCTGCAGAACAAATGAGTTTAAGGATCACGGCATCCCTGTAAGTCAGTTCAACTTACCAACCAATGAATCAAAAAGCTCCTGCTTAAAAGACATTCCCCAAAGACTGGAGGTTTTTCTTTCTCACACAGTAGCTGATACTGACATTAAATTCTTCCTTTATTCTTTGGACAGGCATATTTTCTAATAAACTGCATTTCTTAACCCAGTTGCTCAAGGATAACATAAACATCCTTGTGTCCCCTCCCTTTCCCCAGAAGTATGTCACCAGCTCCTACTACAGAACTCCCCTGTAACCTGAGGAAACCAGCTAACCCAAACCCTCTTGAAGAGGTAATTTATCCTGTTGCAAACCCAAATCCTATTGATGTCCCACGTCATGAACTTGTGCTGGTAGCAGAATAGGAGACCCAAAAGGCCCTTTGAGCACACAGGACCCATTTTGATGGAACAGAGCAGATTTCAGTCTGGTTTAAGCCATACTTCCCAGGCTTACTTGTCTCAATAAAACCACAAAGTTCTAGCACTGCCTCTGACCTCCTTCATTCAAGAGACATGATGTTTCCCTACTATTTAAAATTCTTCATCCAGCTATCCTTTCATTATTACTTTTGGACTATGTTCTGTAATTACGTTAGGTGCTTGTTTATTCAAAACACCCACCATCTCTCTAAGCCTCCCTTTTAACAAGCTGCCAGCTTGTCTCTCTGTTCAGCTGATTCCCATTATCTGGCCTACCCGTCATCTGAATATATTTAGTCTCACCCAAGTAGTTTTGATTATCAAGATTTTACTACGGTCTAATTAGTGACATTTTTATTACTAATTTGTCACTCAGACACTTTCAGTCACATTAAAAATTCCTGCCAGCTTCTCTGAAATTGCTGTGTGTCTGCAGTCTTTTTCTTTTCACACAAGATCAGCTAAGCATTTTTACTTTGCTGGATCTTTGGAGGACTTTTAAAGAAACACTTTGGAAAATAATTTTAAGTCGAAGGAGACTTTTGAGCACCACAAAGAGGATGCACAGCCCAAAGAAGTAGTGTGTGGTATTCTACCTCTCAAATAAAGGTTTGAATATCACCAAGAAGGACATAAAAACCACTTGACACCTTTAAGTCCTTCTCATTTTATTTCTAAAGGTATGAAAGTGGTTGAACCATGACAGTGACACTTCCTTACACACAACCTATCAGTCAGCAGCAACTCTGTGGTAGTTCCTAAGAGTTTTTGACATGTGGCTGGCTGTGCCATGTGAGTCCCTAAGGAGCTGCAACAGTATGCCAAAACAAGCAGGAGAGGTGAGGCTGGACTTGGTGAAAGGCTGTGAAACTCAGTCCTGCACATCAATAGAGACATCAGAACAAACCACTGCATTTTGTATCTCTGTCTTGAGCTCTCGTAGTGTGTCTGTCCTTCCAACTGAATGGAAGATGAGGTTTACACCCATGCATTCTACAACTCATTGCTCTGGCTGACCAAATCCAGGCCCTATCACTGCATCTACCTTCAGGAAGTTCTGCTGTTTTCAACCACCAGATTTAAATCCAAGCTGTAAGCCTTCCAGAACAGCACACACTGGTGAAGGGAGACATTTTCTGGAGACATGATACAGCTATAAATGGTATTTAAAATTACTAACTCACTATTACACTTGTTTTAAACAAAATCTGTCCTAGAATTTAGAATGCAGCCACACATTGTTTGCAAAGGATTAATAAACAATGGCAATATGCAACTTATAAAACAAACTGCTTGTGCCTTTAACTGTTAATTACATAGATAGATCCTATTATAAATAGTTCTGAAGCAATCCATTAACCAGATGGCTTTTAGCAAATCAGAATTTATTACTCTTTTATGAGCTACTTATAAAAATGTAACTTTCAGATAAAGAATGGGAAACAGCTGAAGCAGTTGACCATATCAGTTTTCCATTATAGCATCTTTGAAGGGTGAGGGAGGGAAGAAATAAAGTGTCTTATTAATGATGTATAGACAGCTCATCCTATTGGAAACTTCTCCCTTCTCCTAAGGAAGGATAACTCGCACAAAGACTTTACTGCACTGGAGAGTGAGGAGGTCTATTAGCAAGGGCAGTGAAGGCAGCTGAGATATTCACTTTCTGAAACTGTGACTGAAGTCAGGGAAACAACTACCTTTGACACGAGTGGGAATAGGACTTTTGTCTCTAGTGCCTATGGCTGCAAATAAAAATGAATGCTGTAAAATATCTGAATAAATACCTTGGTATCAAACATTAGTTGATTAATTACTTCCTCATGAATCTACTGAAAAGAATTAAAATTCTGAGTGACATAAATGTAATTTATTTTCAGTCCAAGCCATCAGTATTTGTTTACATTTCTAGAGTTTTTACATTAGAGATTTTGACAAGTTGCAACCTTTCAACATTCAGAGGCTATCCATAGCACAAGAGCATAGGAGAGGGTTAATTTTCAAACGTGTCAATAAAATCCATTTCACAAGTCTTACAGTCTAAATAATATCAGTGGGCAATGAACTGGAATTCACACTCATTTGGAACTTGAATAGATTAAACTCCAAGAGAAAGTTGGCAGATAGAAAAAGCTGAGATTGAAAAATGGCTCCTAACATTCATTTTACTACATTCCTCCAAAGAATTCTTATCCAAGTGAAGTGTTACTTGGGAAGGTGTTGCTGTTTGGGGTTTGTCTGGATGAGCGTTTTTATGTAAACCTGAGATTCTACCCTCACGCAAATTAGTGATTTATGCTCCTACACAAGCTGACATCCAGAATGGTGTGCCAGCTCATCATCCACAGCCCACCATACTTTAAGGAGATAGGCACCAAGCCAAGATTTAATGAAGTTATAGAAAAACTAACCAATGGTTACGAGACTTACAGTCTTTTGCCAACAAAGGCTCAAAGAAGATTTATCCGCCTCTATCTTCTAAACATAAATAACTCATACAAAAAAAAGACTATCACATAGCTATACAGAACCTTCCTGACTGATGAAGGGTTTTAGCCTCTTTCCTTATCACACTCAAACACTCTATGTAAGTCATGAAACCACAAGCTTGGATAATTATCACTACTTGGAAAGATCTCAACAACCACCATGCACAAAAAGACGACTCATGATACATGGTTATTCATGTCTTAGCATGACAGGATCTTTTCCCAACTTTCATTTGTAAATCAGGAAAAGAAAGTCTGGGGACTTCAGTTAGATAAACACGTATTTTTTACATTATTTGAGTAGGATTTTCCAAAGAATGGAAGATGATGGAACTTGCCAATTTTAAATGGCATAACTTCTCCAGGCTACTTTGAAAACTTATTCCTTATGCTTACTTATTCTTGGGTATATTACAACTTCAACATTTCTCTTGGAATGCCCAAATGTCGTATATTCTCCATGAAAATACATTGTGTCAAACTTCACATTCAGCTTGTCCCTCGGCTGCTTCTAGCATGGATTCAGAATGCCTTTTCTGAACAAAATAAGCCTGTGCTACAGCATTACCAATAGACAGAAACAACATCCTGAACAAACATTGCTTTAATACAAGTAAATGAATGGTAGATTTTCAGTCCTTAGTGGACACTGTGGCAATTTGCTTATTTTAGCACTATATCTCAAACGCTGAGTGAACAGGAAGATACCCCAGAAACACATCATCACAGTATTGGCTGCTCAGAACATGTATGTTTCAAACTTGAATGTGGTGGCAGATGCTCCTTTCCACTGCTTCTGTCAGTATCTGGAAAGATTTGACATATTACAGGCAGGGTATGTACTTGCAGTATGATTTGAAACACAATTCTGATTCTGGTGATGAATCCCAAACAGAAAATGAAGTATCACATGAGAACCAGAAACACCTCTAAATTTAGAAAAATCTCTGAATCTCTGACCTAAAGAAGCATGTGGCTAAACAATCACTACTCCACGTTCAGAGAGAGGAGTTCTTCCACAGAGAAGTCAGGACTCAGTGCCCTCATGCAAATCTACATCCCAGTTTCACATTGTACTTTTTCTAGATTCCTTGGGGCAAGACCAAGAGGTCCTAACTGATTGTAGAAAAATAAATCACTGAACTCCCAAGGGAGCAGACTCAAATGACTTTTGACCTCTTCATATGGAGGCGTTTCCCAAGCGAAAACTCAAAATTCTTCAGTCTGTATCAGAGTGGTTTTGACTCTAATGAGAGCATTATTTATTATCATTCTCTGATCCTAAAGACTTCAGCATGAAATTATCAAATCCACTGATATCCAGTATCTACTAGGGTCTAAAAATGACTTTTACCTCCCATCTGAATGTCTACAGCGGCTTTGCCCTCTCAGTAAGAAAAAAACAACACCCACACAAGCTCCTCTTTTCCAGGTTCAACAACTGTGCCTATGAATGAAGGAAAACACATCATTAGGCCCTCTTCAGACCACTATACTAATTAATGGGAAACAGTGATATTCTTCTTTTATAATACAGTGCTAGGAAAAGTATTACAAACAAACTAGGAGTAAGAAGATTAACAGGCTTTAAACACCCCTAAACCATTCCAAACAAAATCTTTTATAGTTTCTTTTTATCAGTGCATTCAGTTTGTAGGCAATGATTGTGCCATTCTTCTGGATCTGGGAAGGAGCTGGATACTTCTTTACTGCAAACACAACATATAAATGTAAATTTGTCGCACTAAAGTGTCTCTTAGATCCTTTTTCCCAACCTTTTATGGCTAGTAATATGGATTATCAGCTACAGCATCCTGCACTACCTTCATAAAGGAGTGGTCTAGACAGTTTGATGCTACTGCACCAGCAAGGACAAAGGTTCAGTGTGTAGTTATTCATGCTATTATAAGCAGTCCCAGTGGGATAAGATAGCACCCTCACAAAAGAAAAAAGGCCACACAAACAAAAAAAAGGCCAAACAAAAAACTTCTAAGCCCCCACAAAAAAATTCCCCCCCCACGACCCTGCTAAGACTTGCAGCAGACTCAACAAATTTTTCACACCTCTAAATTTAATATCTAAATGTGAACAGCAGCAGCATGCCCTTGCAATATAAAAGAAAACTGTTTTAGTAAAGATTTATTATGCTAATAACACTAGAGCCTCCCTATTGTCCCACACATTTTTAAAAAGGACACTGCATATGTATATTCAAATTGCCAGAGATGAACAGTGGGTCACAAACAAAACTTAAAATGTTGAACTGTGTCAGCCAAATTGATAGTGCATTTATTATTTCTACCCTTTCTTATGCATTTTGGCATAGTCAGTTCTGCTGCCAAAGCATTTCTAGAAGGTGAATATAAAGGATGTGAAGCACTATAATCACTAATGAAATATGAGTGATGCATTAACGCTCACTCAAATCTATGGATCTAAAGAAAAAGCAATAAAATTAAATGCATGATTTAGAAGTAATCTTAAACACTAAACAGATCCTAAATTCACCAAGGAAAGCAGACTTCACAAATCACTGCTAAGAGCATTAGCAATCTCCCTCCCAGACAAAAGGTCAGCTCTGGATGCCTTGTTAATATGTATCTGGGTTTTATAAAGTCCTAATGAGAATGTTGCTCTCTGACAAAGGTGCATAGGCTTACAGAAAAAGAGGTGGTCAAGGAAAACGACAACCACAGCATGTTCAGAATTAGATGATAGCTTTGCTGTCTCCAGGGCCTTACCCTTATTGTCCCTCTCCTGCCGCTAAATAGAGAAAGAAAGTTTGACATGGATAATGGGAAAGACTTGAGAGTAGAAGACAGCACTGA
Source organism: Ploceus nigricollis (assembly GCA_013399945.1). NCBI lineage: Eukaryota > Metazoa > Chordata > Aves > Passeriformes > Ploceidae > Ploceus > Ploceus nigricollis. The sequence continues at coordinate 451,513 of VXBC01000495.1, read as the reverse complement.
GATTAAATAGAGCAGACTAACTATAGACTCCCACAGAATTTACTTGCCTCTTTTTTTTGCACTACACTGGCCAAGGAAACAGAAGAGAAAATAACCTGACATCTGGGCTCCTATTCAGGCCTCCACACCTCCTCAATTATAGGTACCTAGCAGATATATCTAAATTTCTACGGCAATCCAGAAGACAACTCAGATCTCTGTCCATTGACTGAGGAAAATACTGGCATCACCTTAGGAAACTAATGAACTTCAGCTAAATATCCCAAGTTAAGAGAGATGCAACTGGAGGACCCAGTGCACTACTACTTAAGCAACTTTAAACCTTATCAATGTGAGATTAAGTAGACATTTACTATGACTCATGCACCCTCTTATGCTTTCTCATCTCCTTCAGGAAACAAAGGGAAAGACAGGTTCACAAAAAGAAATTAAAAAAAAAAAAAGGAAACTGATTTTTGCCAAACAGTTGATAATACTACAGTTATTAATATTGTAACACCACCAAGGACAATGTATAGACAAATCTGAAGAACCAGTCTACTTCCTTAATATGTTAATATTCTCAGGAATTAACACTGGCTACAATCCCACTTGTTCTGACCTTTTTTCCCCCTAAAATGATGGATTATACAGTAATTCTCTCTGTACTTGGACATGTTGCTCACCCTTCTCTCTCTGTCCATGTCTTTTCTCACTTTCTGTTCCCACCATAACTTCTAAAACAGTTATTCAACTTCGGAAAACAAATCAAAAAGCACAGTGTCTGAATAAGCAAGGAAGTGAAGCAAAACAGACAGTTCTGTGAGATATTCATAGGGTTCAACCTGCTCAAAGTTCTTTCTAAGACTACTACTGCCATTCAAAGCTGCTTCTGATGGTCTAAAGCCTTTCCTGCAATGTAAATACACCTTCTGATACCTTAAGACAGCCTCGCATGTATTTGTCAAAATGATTACACAGCTCAGTAAAACGGAGTTGACACATGATCTATGTCATGCTAAGGGCAATTCATTTGACACCAAGTGTTATAACTTCTTGAGCACATTTTCCTGATATTAATCACTTTCTCTAGAAACCTCATCAGCAATCATGTTCCAGATCTGTAATTACTGCATGTCTTTTTAGCAATGAAAAGATTTAAGCCTGAATGACCAGAGAGGCTCCTTCAAATGCAGCATTCCACCACAGAGAACATTATTTTTCACATTTACTTAAAACTGGGATAGGAAAAAAATAGCTGTAAAAATTAGAGAAAAATAATTTCTACACTATTTTTGTGATACAGGCTTACCGAGAAAATTCTTCTGACTGCTAAAATTCTTCAGGTTTGGAAGTTTTTAGAGAATGAGAAACTATACTGCACTGCTGCTTTGTAAAGGTTTATTCATAGTCACACTCTGTGTAAGGAATAAGGGACTTAATATTTATCCTCCTAGGAATAGAAGGTATAATTCTCATTCCCTTTATCTTGGATTAGCTGTCAAGACAGTAAGTGGACTGTTCAAACATTCACTGTTTTCAGTGGTTTTAAATCAAGATGAAACATAGGCCAAGCCATTAAGATGTGCCACATCATTGCATGTCTCAGCTGCTCAGTGCTCAGCTTCCCTCTCAGTCCTGGATGGGTAAAAGGGAAGGTTAGGAAACCTAAGATGGCAATTTAGGCATCCAAAACCAAGAGATAATCAAAGTATTTTACTTCTGGTATGATTTGGGCCAGACACTGCACTTACACCACTTTTGCCTTGTACCTCAAAGGACTTCAAAATCCAGTGGACCCACCTTAATCCTGTACTAAAACATAAGCTTGTTGTTTTGTTGAAGCATGTATTTTCACAGGCAACATAACTTCCTCATAATTCTTTGTAAAAATCTGAAGTTTATTAGTAATGTACAGAATTAGTATATCCCCAAGTTAATTTTAAGTCATTGTGACAGCATGTTACGAATTTGTGTTCTTTCTTATGACACTTATGTTGCCAAATATGTCAGTCTAAATGCATTCTGAGCCTTTCCAATTCTTGCACTTCAAAATGTTTGGGGCCTCTTCAAAGACTTGCAGTGTTAAATTAGTCCCTCTTTCTCTTTTCCCCCTCAAAAGAAACACATTTCGAGTAAGCTGTTCTGTTACTATCCAGTTTAACCTGACAATCAATTAGTCATAGCTTATTACACCTCACAAACACCAAGCTAATACTATGGACAACTGTAGCCTACTGGAAGCTAAGGCCTAAAGGTAAGGGTTTGTTGTAGGTAACATCAAGAAGCTTGAAAGACAAGTGCATGTTCAGACAAGGAAAAACTTGCTTAATGACTTACACTGCCAGAAACAGAACTCCCTATGAGCCTGACCTTGGGCTCTGAACATAAGCAGCAAGGGTTTGAAGGAGCTGGGGTTTCTCAAAAGAAAATCCAACAGAATGATACTCATACTCTAAAGTACCAAATTATTTCAGTGCTAATGCAGCTGACATTGAACCAACATTGATTCTTGTGGTTACACCTTATCCAGGACATCCAGGTTAACATTAAGCTTTATTTCAGTATAAATAGAGGGAGGCTCCCTTTAAAGAAAGAATTTTATGGAGGTGTGAACCAAGTTAATTCAAAGGAACTGAGGGAATATTGATATCAATAGTTTCTACATCAGACTGTGCTAGTCATAAAGCTTCCAACAATGGAAGATGATAATAAAACATCCCTAAAAATTATAGTTTGTCCCCATTATTTCTGAGGTCAGTGGAATTTTCCCCAATGAGAAACCTGTGACAATGCTTTGTTTCTGTTCCAATGTGATTCACTGTAGATGAAACCAAAGACAGGCTGATATACATCACCATTGTCTTTTCAGAGTATTAGATGAATAACTGTTAACTTGCAAGAAGAAAATATATTAACAGCCACAATACTTGTTCCACTTCTATGTGCTACATTTTTGGCTAACATCTAACCAATTACACATTAAAAAATAAACCCACTATGCTGTTTTCTAAATGCAAATGCACAGACTATTTTAGTAACACATTTATATAATGCTGAAATTTAACAAAACAGCCTACTTTACAAAAGAGAAGAGACAATGAGTAGAGCAGAAAAGACAGCTCTTTTCTGACTTACGTGAATTTACAGTTCAATTTTAATACTTGATAATATGGGTGAGCAAGACAGCATGTATACCATTCAGATGAGAAAACCAGCAATCTAACATCCATATTTTCAAACTACTGCTGTCCCTTCAGGCACTGAACACAGTGAAGGATGCACACTCCATCAGTCAAGTAGCTAATAAATACTAGCATAGTCTCAACATATTACAGAAGAGTTAAACTGTTCACTGGCTGAGTTAGTCATAATTGCAGTCATGGTAATAAAGTAATAAAAACTTTTAAAATTCAAAATCTGGAAATAAATAATACTCAGGCAAATTAAAAAGACAAAATCCACTTTTAAAAAGCAATGACCAGTGGAAATCACCACTGGATCAAGGTGAGCCACTTGTACCACTGTGGGCTTCTTGAGACTTTTTTTCTTTTATTTTCCTCTTTTTTTTTTAATTTCCTTATTATTAAAAAAAGGTTTGTCTCCCCTAAGGCAACCATGGAGTAAGACAAAAAGGAAGACTATAACACAATGTTTTGATCCAAAGGCCATCAGAGCCAGTGAGAAGACCCTGACACCGGCAACCCTAGATACCATCCATATTTTACAAGACCTTAACACTTCACCCTAGTAATGGATTCATGCTAAGCTCTAGCTGTGAAAATAATACTTTTGCCCTGTAGTAACTCCCAGAGAAACAATGCTTTTATATACTTTTCACTGGGTAGCTTGAGGCAGTGAAAATCCAAGAGCTCCTCTCATGGGATTAAAAACCTGCTTTTTACTGACACAGGTCTTACTTATGCTAACCTCATGCATTCACCTCTGCTCCTCGAGTTCATTCCCAGGACCATTGCTCTTCTTGAATCACTAACAAAATGAACCATGAATAATCCTTTTTACCTATTGTCTTATGCTTCTCTTTCTGCTTGGAGTGTCCCAAAGCACTCTCCTGACAGTATTTTCCAAAGCTCCTTCTTTCAACAGTCCTCTGGGAAACATCATGGTAACCAGATATATAGCACGATGCTATCAAAGGCTTCTATACAGCAAATCTTGTAACAATAGAACTCCCCTAATGGGATTTGCATCCTGGCTTCATAGAAAAAGCACTGTAATAACCTCCCATTTTTTCCTTGTGTTGTAATCATCTGTTATGCTTCTCACTAGTACTTCAAAGTTAATTCTCTATTGTTCTGTAACTCTGAACTTCAGCTCAGCAGGGTTTAGTTTTTCAAAGCATCACAGAGGGGAATCTTAATTACTCTATTTTTTTTTTAATTTTTCAAACCAAATCTCAAATCCATAAAACAAACAAAAATTATTTTAGATCTCAGAATTTCCTGCTGCTGGATTTGCAAAGAACTAAAATCAACAACAAAGCATATTCAGCCTACAATGTCTCAAAATTTAACTAGAGACCTCATACTGTCACAGCATCTTCTACGGTGAGGGAACTTGAACCATGCAAAAGGCCTAGAAGATCAGCTCTGTCCTCAGCTTTGCCAATAACTATCTAAAAATTCTCAAAAACCACTGAGACCTACCTTTTAAATTGTCCACACACCTAGGCTATGTCTCTCAAGAGCCCAAATTCCGAACCAGAAAGGCACTAAAAATATATATGTCACAAATAGAATAGTTTTATCATATTTCTGGAGTTTTAAGCTTGGTTGTTTAAAGATAAATTTAAGCCTCCAGTTCACCACTTAAAATCTGGTTGATATCAATCTTATACAGAGTCATAGGCAAAGCACAGTCTACAAAAGGTCTGTTCCCAAAATCCCTTCTAGTGCAAACTACTGCATGTCCTAAGATCCAGATCTTACTTTGCACCTTGAGTCCTGTGTTCAGTTTTGTCTTGTCTCATTTCAAAAAAGACACTGAGGTGCTGGAGCATGTCCAGAGAAGGGCTACAAGGCTGGTGAAGGTCTGGAACACAAGTCCTGTGAGGAGCGGTTGAGGGAGCTGGGGTTGTTTAGCCTGGAGAAAAGGAGGCTCAGGGGAGACCTCATCACTCTCTACAACTGCCTGAAAGGAAGATGCAGCCAGGTGGAGGCCAGCCTCTTCCCCCAGGTAACAAGCCACCAGATAAGAGGATGTAACCTCAAACAGCTCCAGGGAAGGTTCAAGCTGGATATCAGAAGGAATTTCCTCCCAGAAAGGGTTGTTAAATACTGGAATGGGCTGCCCAGGGAAGTTATAAGGTCACAGTCCCTGGAGATGTTCAAGAAACAACTGGATGTGGCACGTAGTGCCATGTGCCAGGTGGTGATCAATCAAAGGTTGGACCTGATGATCTTGGAGGTCTTTTCCAAATGATTCTGTGGTTCATTTCCAAGCTTAAAGCATGGTGCTAGCCAGCCCTAGAGAAGGTCAGATTTTCTTGTTCCTAAAATATATCACAGATTCCCTATCCTTAAGAACACTTGAAATAACTTCTCTCGGACTCCTGTAGTTGAAGGACCTAACTTGCATGCAATCCAACAACAGCCACATCACTGTAACAAAATGTTGTTTAAATCTAAATTTAAGTGTCACAGAACATCAAATTTAAGTTACTAAACACAAACTAGAAATTATATTCCTATTTTGATTCAAATGTGGAAAATTGAACTTCATATTGATGTTTTAGAAGTCTAATAGAACAAAGTCCCTCTGTTCTCAGTGGAGAACAGAGTAGTTTAGCTGAGGCCAGCAGTAAGAGTTACTGCTAGTCTGGATGCCTGCTAGAAAGTGCAATAAAGCATACAAGTCCATGCGACATCCCAATCACCATTTTTATGAACATTTTCCTATTTATTAATAGTAGCTGCTCTGAATTCCCTCAAGTTTTATGCCAACTGCCAGTTCTGGGTCCAGTACAAATTTGAGATATATTACAAGTAAGTTCAGCTAGAAATGAAAATAAAAGGTGAGAAAAAAGCTCACCATATGCCAACAAGGCAAGCTCATTGATGACAGGTAAAAGGGCAAGTGAATGGCTGCACACACTAATAATTCTGGAAGTGTAGGTGCGTTCAACCCCTAAAGACTAAAGGAAAAAGTATCAGTCATAGAGAAGAAAAAACCAGCACCAGGGAAAGTCAGGTTATTTACCCTCCTCTTATTAAACTACAATATCTTTTCTTCTGCTCTGAGACAAACTCTTCCAACTGATCTGTTACCTTCCCCTCTGCACATCTGAACTTATACCTGAACTTTGTATTGCCACTTGTATCTTATTTCCCTCTATACATAGCTCTTGGACCTCAACTGAAGACATTCAAAATATCAATCACCCATTACATTGCAGACAAAAGCACATGGAACAAAAAATGCATGGGAGCATGTGGCATTCAAAGACACGTGACTTGGAAATCGGTCATACAAATCAGCACATTTTCTGATTTGATTATTTAGTAAGGAGAGATATTTTGTAATGCACAATCACCTCTAGGTGCTAATCAACCATTCATTATCAGCATTTTCACCAAAGAGTAGGCTGGCCTTGACAGGAAAGTTGCCTGACATTCAAGAGAAGATTTAGAATGAAACAGCTACTTTGATGGAGCAGTTGCAATATGGGTATTGATAGAGAAAACTCAGTTTATGGATAGCCATCACAATATAAGTACTCTAAGAAAACACTGTTTGAAGACAATTTAACAGAGTTTGGATTTGACTTACTACACTGCTGTAGAAGAATGCTTTCTGTTATCTCAGTATATAGACCCCACACACAACATAGAGCTGAAGTCTCCAGGGTAAGCAACATTCCTCTTTCTGGAGCTCCTCCATTTTCATGATCTACAGGGTGTCATAAAATGTCCATATACTATGCTTTTGAAGTGGCTGGTCAGGTTGTCTGTAGAGCAGCATAAGAAGATACAGCTAGACACCAAGTTCCTTCACTGGAAAGAATTGTCTATGGAAGAGACTGTTTAGGGATGTACATCTGAAGGACATTTTTGCAGCCTGGTTTCATAGATGTCTCCTTTCTGTTGACTTGTCCAACATTAAACACACCTCCCACAAGTCAGGATTCAGTCAGCCTGTTCCAAAGGGATGTTGGTAGCTTATTCTAATACATTAACCAAGGACATTTGGTAGTATGAATGGCTAATATTTGAAGTTGTTCAACCTGTTTTGTTTGATTAAAAGCTTTCATGGAAAGTGTTTATTTGTGGAAAGAAATCACAGTGCTTTTGAGGAAGGCACAGTGGCCAGTGTATCACAACCATTGTGAGAACTAAAAAATACACACGGACACATTTTCCTAGTACAAAGCCCAACTTCACCAGGTTGCTATAGAATGTTCTCATTTCACTCTGACTTTTTAAATAATAATCTTATTTTCCAGAGCACAACTCCTTGTTCTTTACAGCTGTCACTGTCAACATTTAAGAGTGGAAACTACTCCGCAATGTACAGCCATTTAACATCCTATCATAAGCCAGAGAACATAAGAAAATTCTGGATGATTTGAGTAGCTTGTAGGGGTAATGTTTTCAGAAACAAGAAACAGTTTTCAGATCCTGAACTTAAGACAATTTTCACTGAGGTGATTTTTCAGCACTGCAATAATTCTGCCTCTTCCCTAGGGAGACATCAAAAAATCAGAGCACTTGAAATCACTAGACATAGCTGTAATTCTTGGCATAAGTAAGTCATTGCATTTCTGATTAAAGAGATTTTAAAAAGCAGAATCAAAGTCTCAGGAACTTTCATTTATTCCCCAGAAAGCCCATTCTGTTTTCAGCCACTAAAACCTGGGCTTCTGTACTTCTCAAACTTAACATAAAGACAGCTTCAGACTTTCAACTCACAGTTAATTCTGTCAAAGATATATTTACATTTGAAATCACTTGAGAAGTAGCCCCAGAGACTAATTCAAACTGGATTTTTTTCACAACCATATTTTTTTTTATTAAACAGGATTCAAACCAGGAGCTAGAAACTTTGCATAAGCAGGAATTTAGGATGCATGACAGTGTTAAGGTAAGGCCTACTGGATCCAGTCTTCCTTATATAAAACTCACAGACAGAAAAAGGTACAGCTCTGAGAAAAGCAGGGTCCTGACTCTTCGACATATTTTCCACATCGCCTCCTATTCCCCTTTACTGACCTATTCTCTTTAATTTCTCTTGCCATTTGGTTTTTCCCCTTCTCACTATATGCAGCCCAATAAATTGTTCAGGGAACAACCAGTGTTGTCTGCCATATTAGTCTTCATCCTGCTTTTGCTAACTGTCCCTTGTCCAGCATTTCATCCATCCTGCTTTTAGGACAGCACTAATACCGCATTACTGTACCAAACACCAAACAAGTAAACTATTCTAGACTGATTCATTACAGTAATGATATATAATAGACTAAAATCACATAGTCCTTAGCTTGTACTGCTTCATTATAGTCACTTATCCAGCTTGTATGGCAAGAATGGTAAAAGATGTCTTTTGGAAGTGATGAAATATGATTTCAGTGTCCTTCACAAAGCACAAGAAAGGAAGTTCATGCAAACTTGTACCGACTGAAATAGTTCTTTTGAAAGTATGTCAGTAAAAATAGATTTCATAAATGTGTGTAATAAGACAAAGGTTAATTAGCTACAACCACTTTTTCTCAAGGTCAAGAGGAGGTACACCTGGGATGATTTTAGCCTAGAATAGCCAGTTATTGATGTGATTTTTTTTTTTTTTTTTATACTTAGGAAATCTCACATCACACCACTTTTTACTTGACACTAAACTGACAGGGCTAATCAAAGAAGTTATTTTGATAGGTGTCATAGGGTAACTTAATGAAGCTTGTATCATTTACTTTCCTCCCAAATTTGCCCTAAACCAGGACAATAGGACCGAAACTACTTGAAAATAACACATCTCAGCATTCTGTGCTAACAACCCAAGATTCCTGTAACTCAGAGAAGTGGGACAATATTTTATCTTATTTTTCCTTTGCATTTTTCTCTCCCTTTCTCCCCAAGTTTGTGTAGCTGGCAATATTCTGTGGATTAACAGCCCCATTACTTCCTTCTCATCTCTCCTTTATGTTATCTCAAGCATATACAGCTGGTCATCAAGCATTGTTCCTAAGGATGATTCCTTCAGAACTTCTTTCAGTTCACACACCAAACCCCCCAGGTTCTCCTAGTCCTGAAACAGTCGCTGTGCTAACACTCCTCCAGAAGCAGGATCCAGAAAACTGCTGACACCTAAAGTAGTCTACTAGCACTGTAAGCCAGGCATTACCAAAATCTTGTCCTGGATTCACTAAGGTTTGCTGCAGCTGAGATGCTTTGAAGAAAAACATTTCATGTTTACCATGTAACCACCTCCATCTGTCATTTTACTTAGATAGAAAATATCCACCTATTTCTTAATCTACCAGCAAAAGTCTTAATAGCTTAATTAGGACTTCTGCTCCTCCCACAAACTCTTTGGAAAATTGTTTACAGCACCAATAGTCACTTTCAACACAGTTATGCTCAGAGAACAGGAACCCATTCAGGTAGCTTTGAATTAGACAGTGTTTGGCTTACTTGATTTTATTCAGCTTCTTATTTGAACCCTTCACAGAAGCACTACAGTTTAGAGGCTCAGCAGTGTTACAGTAAGAAGCGCTCTAAGCCCCAAGGTTTCATCAAATGAGGAAGATTTAAAATTCCAAAGGACAGACAAAAAAAAAGTCTGATTAACAAAATACAGCACTACAGCAACACATGCAAGGTACTACAAGACACTAAATACCGCCATTCAGAAACCATGCATACCTGGTTTACTGTCTCTTTTTTTAACCTCAATCCTAAAAACAGAAAAGAATGGGACAAAGAAATAAGATCAAATACTTCACTTTGTTTCCTTCTCTATCTAATATAAAGCAGGTGTTTCAGTGTATCTTTTTAAATGAAAAAATATGTAGAATCACATCTATAAAATAACTGGACAGCCCTTCCACTGAGTGCTTGTTACTTTCTTGCTTATTATGCAAATGAAAGTGAGTCTGGTTGGAGTACAGCACTTGTTCAGATGCTTTGAATCATCTTGTACAACTATCTTCCTTTTTTTATCACTCCTCTGGCTATATGGGTACCTAATTTGGGTTTACTGGAATTAAGTGCTATGACTATATCCTGCTCACTTCATCCCTTTTTTCAATTCCTTTTAACTGTACAGCTACCCCCTGCCAGTCCTTACGCCTATGGTGCAACCAAATAGCTCTATCTGCACCAGTCACTTAAGAGGAATCTCTCTGCAAGGTTCCCATCCCGGGAATAAGTTAGAGACAGTTCCTGTGGCTTTTCAGAAAGCTTCTGAAGGACTACGTTCCTGCATGGACGAATTAATAGCTCCAAGCTTCTAAAGATTTACATATCTCCACAAAATGTCAGCAAATCTGAAGCTACCATACCAGAGATGATGATTAGCACTGTGCTAATTTTTAACAAAGGGGTAGTGAAATCTGATTTGCATATCTATAACAAGCACGCAAATTCCCCACCGCTTTCACAACTTAGTATCTATACGGTTCAATTTATTTTGATTAAATTTAACACTTTTCACTGATGACCTTTAAAGAATTGCTCACTTCCAGACTCTTAAATGCACCATTGATCTGCTACACTTTGTCAGCAAAACAATGATCGTTCCTAAGAAGCCTCTGAAAAGCTACAGTCTTACACAGATCAGTGCATAAAGTTCCCTCTGACGTGTGCAATGCAGGGATGCAGAATTTGCATAATCAGCTCATTTGCTGCATTCAGCAGCAAGGGACATACTCTGCCAGTTCACACCCTCACCAGAAGGTTGCTCTAGTAAAGAGGAAATCGCCACACTGCAATTCAACAGACATGAAGTACATTAGCTGGGCAACAGCTAAGAAAATAGGCAAATGAAGATGTATGTAAGTTATTATTACCTCTGCTCCACAGACAATGGAAACGACCTTTGTTGAAAGGCTGGTTCAGAATCAGAAGGCAAAACTTCAGGTTCCCTGTAAGATAAATGTTGGTACTCATTAGCAAGAGTATTGATTTTTTTTGTCCTTTTTTTTTTCATTTTATTTTTACCAGATGAATTTTAGTCCAACCACACCAGAGTAATTCCACTAATATCCTTGCTTCTCAGGTTTTACCACTGTCAGATTGAGAAACTGTCAGGACTTCATAAAATACCTTTTACTTGGTAGGGTTTTGCTACATGTTTAATTTATAAGTGGCTTTTACTTACTGAAGGCCATCCTCAACAGGACCCCACATCTATACAGCTCTCTCATTTAATCTCCCAGTTGCTACTGCTGCCTGGATGCAGCAATTACCGGTATGAGCTTACCCTGGTCTCAGTTAATGGGGAAGACTGAAGACATATAAAGATGTCTCTAACCTACACCCAATATTCCACCCTCCTGGAGGATGCAGAACTCTTGTTGCCATCAGTGGCTTCTGTGCCTGTGTTTTCATATCATGTAGAAGCTCTAATTGTGGCAGATACTCTACAAATAAAGAATGAAAGGCCGTGACCCAGGAGCTTGAAATCAAAAGCTAGTAAAAGCAAAAGTGTACTTTAGCCTGTGTTATCTAGGTGATACTGCAGACTAAAAATCTCAGTGGGTTTACCAGCCCAACTTGATTGAGCTCATAAAGCCTCCTGCCCCTGCAAAACGTACATGCTGAAGGTTGATAATAAACTTGCAGTTAGAAAAGCCTTAAAAGAAAAAAAAGGATGTATGATATGACACACTTTGAATTCAAAGAGTAAATACGTAAATCTTTGATGGCTGCCAGCCGTGGGACTTGCATTATTTCACTTCCTAATTATCTTGCCAATCATATAGGAATACAAGTTTCCCCTGGAGCTTGATATCCTTAGGCAATCAAGTTAATGAATAATATTTGGTCATGTGAAGCCACTGTAATTGAAAAAAGAAAACCTCTATCACTAGAAAGTCTTTTGAGAAGATCCAGTATAGCAGGAGGCAGAAGGCTACAGTAGAAGCCTGTGGCTTAAGCCATATCATGTTATCAAGGAAGATACAGCTGGTCAAACTGCTGAAGCTGAAAGAACATCTAGGGATGGGAGTTGGAAGGGGCAGTCTTTAAAATAATTAAATGTGTGATTAGGAGAACAAAGTGAAGGTTCGCAGACTGAGATACCACTATTCTGCATCTTCTGCACCTTTCCCTTTGAGTGATTTAGAGTTTCCCTCCCCACTGACCCATTTGAGACCTCAGTTTCGTAAAACAGAAGCAACAGTATTGTCCCCCTTCATAAGTATCAAGAGAAACAGAAATGAAGACCCAGATGATTTTTACTCCAGTGAAAAGTCTACATGATTATCATAGCTACCTTCTGGCTGGTGCTTTCAAATACCTTCCCTCAAGCCTTCTGCTTCCATCTTTGCTGACATTGTCCTCACTTCCATTTAATTCATGTATATATAGTGGAATAAATTTTCATAGGGAATAAATGGAGAGGTGGAAAGACTAAGTAAAGAAAAGAAAGTGAGAAAAAGTTTTTTCTCTGTGTAGTCTGAACAGCTTTGCCTTATCCTTGAACTTTAAGAGAAAGGTAAAAAACAATACCTTCAAACTAAGTGCCAATTTCCAGCTGCCTCACAAAAAGGGACCTCAGCAGCAGATCTCCTAATGATTGTTAAGTGAGAAAGGCTGCCAACTCCTTGTATTAAACATAATCATCTAGTGATGCTCTCCATTGAAAAGAGCCAGCAAATATCACAGGTTCTGTTACTGGTATAATAATACAAAGCAGACATGGATGCTGTAAGCCTATTGCTGGTGAATCACAAAAGGCATTTCTGTGCCTGTTTTAAAACCTTAAGCCATTTCAGCATATGAAAACAGCCATAGATTGCAGCTTTTTTTGTACATCAGAAGTACTCTTGTTATATATATTAGGGTACATTTTTGAAGCCAAGGTCTGGCTGTAGGTGTCTGCACTGAGATTTAAGAGGCTGATTTTCAGAAATGACACTTCCAAGAGCTTCCAGTGAGGCCCATTAGAGCTGCTGGGTCTTACATGTTCAGTTGTTGCAAAGAAGTCAAGAAGTAGATGCCCACAGCATCTACACAGTTAGGAGATGGGGGTGGTTATGTCTTTAGGGTTGTTTGGGTTTTTTAAAGTACAGTTATGGGTTGAAAAAGTAGAGAAATGGAAATTATTGTTTCACCTGCTTTTAGAGAAGTGAACACTCCAGTCATTTCAAACCAGTCATTTCATACAATTAAGGCATGATAAAATGCTATGATTAATGCTATGATTAATGCTGCCAAAATGAGCCTAAATGTCAATATTTTAATGGTGCCTGCTGAGTTAATATAAAGCTGCACACGAGGCTCAGTCCTTGGTAGATGTAAAACAGTAATAAAATTGGGCTGCAATAATTTACAACCATTGCCCTAAAAACTATTAATAAATTGGGACATCTGATGGCAAAGACCACATCAACAGACAGAATATGCAACATTCATCACTCTGAGAAAAAGTGATGAGAGCTCACTGTGCCACTGCTCCGAACACTCTACTGGCTATTCATTTGAAAACAAATCTACTTCAAGGCCATTTATCTTTAAAAGCCCTCAACAAATTAGGACCCATCTATCCCCTAGACTGTCTGCCCATCTATTTTTCACAAAGATAATTAGCACCCTGACCCAACTATTACTGACATTGTGCTCTGTTTGGACTAATGGGAAAGAGGTTTCTGTAAGCAAGAAATCACCAGCAATATCCCCAGATATGGATATCTCCACTGAAGAAACTTTTGTGAGCCTTTTGCTAAAGGCAGAACAAGTTTCTCTCTTGCATAGTTTCTTCCATTTTTAGTATAATTTTCTCTTTCATTATGTACTTTTGCAGCTCTTGCAGCCTGAGCAAATTCAACCATCTGCAGCAAAAGCAGAAAAGAATAAATTGCTCCCTACAAAACCTCCAGCTTATTCTTGATATTTACATCAACAGAGAGAACAAATGGAGTCAAGTCCCATGGTCAAAGTCCTCCTGTAGAAGAATGAGCCACACAGCAAGGCCTGTGATGTACAGGCCTGCAGAAAAGGAGGATGACTATAGGAAATTTTTACTTGCATTTAAGGAACTAAATTCTTCCCCCCTCTTGTTTTTCTATTTGATCATTATAAACCTTGCAGTCCTACAGACATAACTTACAGAGCAAGAATGAGCATGTGCACAATTATGTGAACGGGCAGTTACATGAAAAAATACAGTTAAAAAATCTTCTAGCAGACTTGAAAAATTCCTAATCTTTGAATAAAGCTGGATCACTTTTATTCCTGTTGGAAACCTTTCCTAAGTTACAAATCAGTCCATTAATCAATAAACAATGCCTAAAAGTTTTTACACAGGCACCATCACGTCATCCTTCCTGAAAATTTTTTTCATTTTCTTCTTTCCAAAATTATTTAGCTGAACTTCTTTGATTAAACTTCTCATGCTTAATTTGAAAAGGATTTTTATCAAAAGTGTTGTGAACATCCCTGATAGCCTATGCACTGCCTATGCAATAACTTTTTACCACACTGTAACTCGCTCTGAACAATTCCAATATATTTTAGAGCACAGATTTGCTATTCTNAGTATTTTTAATTGATTTCCCTTTACCATGTACCATTCTTCAGGCTGTATGTCTATCACAAAGCATAGGTAAAAGGCACACATATTTTTAAAGACAACCCAATAAAATATTATATGCCACTTCGCTTCCTTTTAGTGTTAGAATCAAATCATTGAGAGTTTTCCTGCATACTGTGAGGATGTTGGTATTGAATTTTCTGAAGTAGGGAAAAAACTTTCAATGCTTCAAACAAGAGGGCCTTTGGGAAAGATCATTGCTATTCCCAGACTTTCTGACATGATGCAAGTGGTAATACACAATGAGGGGACATGCTGGGCTAAGACACAGGCATGCCTCAAGGTGCTGACAAAGCATGACTTCAAATTCAGAGTTTCAGCCACAGAAAGTGGCTTCCACTAAACAATTAATGTTTTGTGTTTCTTTCTTTGGTATTTGCATTTTACTGTTTGCCTGAAGACAAGCCATTCCTTTCCTTTCCAGTGATCTATCAAACATCAACAAAGAAGCAGGTTCAGTGCAGAGGAAGAAGGAGGAAAGAGACAGGTAGTATAGGGGCAGAGCTGACAGTTGGAAGATGGCTATAAGTTTCCAGAAAATTTGTGTACTGATAGAAATATATCTAAATACCCAAGATACTAACCAAGTTCCATTGAAAAGACACTGCAGTTACACACATTCCTGATCATATAGGTGAATGTCCAAATATACAACAGCTTCTGAGAGAAAAAGCTCTGAATGATCTCACTGAAAATTTCTTCCTGCTCATGTTTCTGCTCTCACATCAGTCTACAGATACACCATGATATATATAAATATACCATGAGAGCAAAAACAAACAAAAAACCCACACCAAAACAAACAAAAAGCCCCACAAAAAATAGCCAAACAAAAAACCCCCAACAAAACAAACACCCAAACAAAAAAAACAACAAAAAAAAAAAAAAAAAAAAACCCCCACCAAAAAAAAAAAAAACCCCCAAAAAAAAAAACCCCCAAAAATAAAAAAAAAAAAAAACAAAACCAAAAAAAACCAACAACCACCAAAAAAATTGGTTTTCAGTACCATAACTTACTCAGAAAATTCCTACCCCTCAGATTAATTTTAAATGAACAGTCACTGCCCACTTAAATGTCAGAGTATGTCGGAAGGGACAAGGTTGTTTTTCACAGTTCCAAAACTGACTGATAAGAGAGGAGAGAAACAGGCTGAGGCAGCTCTTTGGACAGTTGACATTCCTTCAGCTGCACAAGAACTAACACCAAAATTGTGATTCTAAGAATTCCACCTAAGTTAGATTTACTGTGAGCCTATCCTAATAAACCCTAAAGAAAGCAGTTCATGAAACCAGCAAACAAAACAACAGTGACAATTGATCCGGCTACTGCTACAGATCACCAGAGCAAGAGTACTGTGGCAACTTGGGTTTTTCAAACTAAAACAAATGAATTTGGGGGATCAGCACCAAATCTACACCATTTTTCTGCCAAGTAAGCACCTGTCTCCAAGTGTTAAGTCAAAACTGATACTCTTCTTATGGAAATGGACCATTTCATTCAGGACTTTTTGAAGAGCTACCATCCACTTCCCAAAAATACTCAAATGGAACAATCTCACCACCAGGAATGAAGTAAATTATTGATTAGAAACTAAGGGGGAATAGGTCTGTCAGACTAAAGAGCATTCCTCATTTCCTGAAAGGCTTTCTTCATCATGGTTGTTTGCTTTTTGTTTTTTTAGACATTGAAAAACCCACCTGTAGTTTCCTACCTGCTACACACATACAATTCCTAATTTACTTGCTGATATAGCACTTCTTGAAAGTTGGCTACTGATTCACAAGACAAGATTCTGATTTTATCAGTTAATATCTTTGGCAGCTCACTATGAGTAGTATGTAGATCTACCTTAGCAAGTAGCATGGCAGAATAAAATCAGTCTATAAAGCAAGACTGTTGGTGCTGAAGGTTTGATATTCACATTACACACATTTTGAGAGAAAGGGAGAGAGGAAGGCTACTTCAGTTAAGTTTAGTCTGGTTTTGTAGACCCATTAGCAGTAGGAGACCATTATGTGCACCCTTGCAGCATATTTTTATCCAAAAGAAAATCAGTTTACATATTCCAAAACCACCCTGCAATGTAAAGCAAACCACAGCAAACAGGCAGGATCATGAGACTTGCTTCAAAATTAAATTCTTGATCCACAGTAAAATACTAATGTAAATATGCCTACATGTCTTTTGACTTCTGAATTTTTATTTATATTTTATGCCACAAGATCAGTTAACTTACATGACACTTTTGTAATTTTATACTCATCAAAATTTGGCTCTAAACTTAAGATTTTTATATTTAAGAGCCAATCTGACACTTTTATCTATCATGTATGGAAGGTGTGAGGGGGACTTAAAACACACAAATGTAGCATTATAAATTCCTGAAAAAGCACTTAACATCAAATCCTAAGATGCTACTTTCTAAGGTTATCTTTTAGACTAAAATCTCACTTTGAACAGAACAAATAGTGCACCTTATACAAAAACACTCCTCATTTTGCTGTTCTCTTTCTTGAACCAAGATTTCCCCCAACAGTGCTTCCTTTCATCAGGAAACCCAGTGCTCTGCTGCAATATCAAGGAATATAAAAAAGGATATTTTCCTAGGATCATTATGCAGACCAAATCAACACTCTCAAATATAAACATTTCACATTTTAAAAGTTTCACAACTCCTGCAGAACTACTACTCTGAAAATGGAAAAACTTCAAGTCAGTACAATCTACTTCCTCCATCTGTGCTCTTGCTGAAAAGGGAGTTGTCAGCTTTAATTCAGAGAAACAGTTAAGCTTAGACTATTGTATTAATTATAGCCACTGCTTATAAAACACTGTGTAGCTGCTTTTTTCCACACTGAATCCCAAGCCTCCAAACAAGCCATTTAATTTTCCTCATAATAGCGACAACTCCAATAATAAACCTGCACAAATTATGCAAAAGGATCACAGACCTTACGAACATGTTCTCAAACTTCTTGAATGAATAAATTAAATATGCATACCCAACTGATTTTTGTGCAAAGGCACTGTTATCCCTGTCAATGCATTTTAGTGTTCATTTTTTCATGTAAATTCTATTGATTTTTAAATATTTTGCAGCTCTTAATTCTCCAGGCAAATTCCAGCAAGAAGAGTAGGAAGAAAAGGGGATTTGTGCAAACAGTCTTATTGAAAAGGTGCAATGTGTTACCCTCTGGAGAACCCTCTACAAGAATTTATGTGGATGAATTCAAACCAACTAATTTCTCACAATAAGTTACAAACATGGCCATACACATGGGATAATCTACCCACATCATCAACCACTGTGCCTAGAAGGGTGCCATGCCTTGCAATGAAATTTGTCAATTAATGCTGATGCTTCTCTGGAGAATGTGAGAGCTGCATTTCTGATTTCAGTGTGTGATGGGACGCTTCTTTTCATCCTAAGTCCTATAGTCTATAGCTGCATTTCTGAGTACTTGGGACTTCTGCTCTTTATGTGTCAAACATTTCAGTCTGGTCAAGCAGAATAAGGTCACACAATTCCCAGTAGTGAATCTTCAGCTTTAGATAACTTGTCCAGCATCACAAAGAAACTTCATGGCAGGATTCAACTCTCTAGGGCAACACAGAACTCAACTGAATCATGAGAACTGACTATTTAAATAGAAATCATAACCACACTTACTATTATGTACATGGAAATGATGCTTGTGTCCCATTACCAACTCTCATTTGAAAATAAACACAGTGGAGTAACCAGTCACTTTAGGGGGGGGCAGCAATGTACACAAACCATAAAACAGGCTTTTCAAGGCACACACTGGCAGATGCACCATTTGCCACTGCAAGGCCTTTGGTTTGATCTACCTCACACCCTTGTGGCTTGTCTAGAGGGATGTGACCAGACTATACCCATCATTCTGCACTTTGTGCAGCCAAGCACAGCAAAGGTCAGAATTAACTGGAAGCAGCAGTGGTTGGTTTAGCTGAGATATTATTGCCTGTTCACTTACACTCTTCCCGTTTTCAAGATTGGACTGAAATTATCCAACAATCCAAAAAAGAGAGATTTCTGATATAGGCACAGACAAGCAGAGGTCTACAATATTATTCAGATATGTTTTATCCTGTGGCATGGAAAAAATAGCCAGGTGATGCTGAAGTGATGAATAGGAAGTGAAATAGCAGGAGGACAGACAATTTTGTGAAGAATGAGACTAGTCACCAAGGTTGCAGAATCGGACACAACTTTCACACTTAAGGTAAACTTTTAAAATGCATTAATTTCACTACAACTACATTATAAAAAAATACTAAATGCTTTGCTTTGTTATTCACAGGCAAGTCATCATCTGAAACAGTAATCATTTGACACCTTTTAAGTTTGATACCAGTTCGAAGACCTTAAGAGACAAGAATTAGACAAACAGTCTTGCTATAAAAATATTGATAGTCTTACGGTAAAATTGACTTTAGTGTTTAAAACTTCTAGGCACAGACCATTAGATTTAGAGCTTAAATCTGCATAAAAGTGAAAATGAAAGCAAATCTTGAGAAAATCTAAACAACTATTACTGTTCAAGGAAGTTCAAATCTTTAAAGAAAACCAGATAGGTTCTCATTTTGTCTCTCTGTAATAGCCAGGTCTAACGTAATGCCTTCCATGCATTTTAAAAACACAGCATCAACACTGTCTGAATACATCACACTAACAATACTTGTTATCTGGGATGTCTCTATTTCCAAGGAGACAACTAGGCACACAAGCTCTCCCGGCAGTCGATATTGTCAGCTCAATCTGAACGCAGCAAGGGCAAGGTGACTTCAAGGAATCACAAGGCAGAGCAGGCAGATGTCAGTAGTCTCTCTGGGCAAATAGGTACAAAGCACAACCCCTTCAGCAAACATTCAGCTCAGCAAACAGTACAGTGCCATTTCTATGGTCAACAGATATCTTTGGATATTTTCTACAGGATTAACAAAATGTAATATGCATTTAATGATTCACATATTGGAATACTGACCAAAGAGTAAGAACCATGGGAACACAAAAGTGCCTGACTGCACAGAATTTAGAACCCCTGCTTGCTGCTACCAAGCACCCCACTGAGCCTTCAGTTCCTGGCATTAACATCTCCTATGCACATAAAGTCTGAATTCTATTTGCACCAAGATGCACTTTAAGAGGCTGACAGAACCTGATGCCTCTTTTGATGTCAAAACACCACCCCTATCCACCAATGAGACATTTCTCTACTGATCTCATTTGAAGCACATGTTTCAAGTAGCTGTTTTTGGAGCATACCTTTTAGATCCTGCTTCACAATGTCAGCCATCTCATTTTTAAAAACTTGGAAGGAGCTATACCTTTTATCAGCATGGATAAAGTTAATGCGTGCCTTCAGGAGACGGATGACCCTCTGTCCGATTCCCTCTCTATCAAGAGGGAATTCACATCCAAATTCAGTTAAGACAGTGCTCCCCTCCCCAGACATAACATTATTCTTGGGGAAGAAGATACTTCCCTCCCTGCTACAAAATTAAATACATTGATGGCACTGTTTTCACAAAACAGTTAAACATGAGTAGCCTATGGAAGTCTGATTCTGCAGTCCACTGACCTAAACAAAGTTTGTGCTCCAACTTATTCAAACCTCTCTTTTCCACTTTGAATACATCCTCCAATTACTTCACCACAGTATTACAGGATTATATCCACTGCCTCCTTCCTAATGTGTGACATGCTTTCAGAGAACAGTGTAACCTCTGCTTTTGCAGGATAATTTTCAGGCAAGAAGAGTGGTTTTCTAACTATCTTCAGAAGACTTGGTGCTAGCAGTCATAAAAGGAGGGAATAACTTTCTGCAACACAGCATAAAATATCCAAATCCAACAGAGCAGGATTTTAGATGCTTCAGTCTTCCCACTTCTCATGGTATTCCCACTGCAAAACTCAGCTTGATTCCTCCTTAGTACATTTACACTTATGGATTGTACTCTTTGTATACAATTTCTCCCTCTTCCCTGTATATACAGTCCCACTACCATGCTGAGGACAAGTACACCATCACTAAAAGTCCAGTGCATCCACTGAATAGCCCAGGGGCTAAACTCCAGTATAATGTTGTGCAGGCACACAGTAATGTCCCATCTTCAGAAAGAGGAAAACAGGCATTATGTGACTGTAGGAAGATCACACTCCCATGCAGCAAATGAGTCAATATGAAAAAACAAAAGTTCCTTTCCGCTTCTCAGCTTTATCTTATAAGACACATTACAAATCACAAATGGCTTCTGGCCAAAGTCCAGTGTGGACAATTACAGGCTTCTCTTTCCCTACTTCTGTTCAGCCATCCAAATGAAATACACTATCTTTCACTGTCCTGAACTCATGTGTACTAATTAAGCACTTATTTAAAAGTACAAAGCATTCAACCAGGCTACAATGTACTTTGGACATGGTTGGATTTTGTATTTAGTAAGTTCACCGAGTTTAAAAAAGTTGAGCAAATTGTGACCCCTGTAACATTAATTATTTACTCCTCAGATATAATGGATGAGACTGATGAGTAAACTCCCATTGACTCCCAGGATTTTACCTCGCATGCTTTCATGAAAATCCATGCTGAGACAGTTGGTTCTGCAACACCTCAAACCCCTTTGGGGTGCATGTCAGAGAGGACATTTTTGCCCATACCACCTTTTCAGTCTTGCTGTTTTCCCAAAGCAGATTATTCTGTGCTTTGAAGGGAGTGGATCTGATACAAGGTCCAGAGTGCCATCCAGAAGGTTCAGAAAGGCAAAGGGGGCTTTCTAGGTGGTCATAACAACAGCCCACACAAGCAGTGGTGGCAGTGGGAGGGTGTTTGGTCCTCTGGAATAAGATTCTGGCAAAGAATGATGAGAAGGGGAATGTTTTCTTATATTACAAAAAGAGTTTTGAACAGATATAGGAAGGAAAGACAATGACTTTAATTTCCCAACCTTCACAAACATTTCAGTCCTAATATTATGTCTTCTGATTTCACGAGCTTCTTAATTTTTTTTTTTTTACCTGATGGAGGCAGCTCAGTTTTGCTGCCTGTTTTAGGACATTCTATAACTTTACATCCACCACTGGCTTATTTTTTTAACAAAACATTTTTAACACCTACCTGTATATATTATATAAAGAGATAAATCTACACTTGGAGAAAACAAGGTAAAATAAACAAAAAGAAAGACAAAAACCACAAAGGCGATGAAACCTGCATTACATTATCAGTCAGGTAACTAATTTTTATGTAACCTGGATGAAGTTCCTCTTCACATTTTATTCTGTAATATGTCACTGTGCTGCATCTGGCAGAAAAATAAGACCTAAAATCAAAGTTCTGTGGACTGAGTAACTACAATAAGCTTACTTAAATCAGGAACTGACCAACACCTGTGTCTTGGAATAAAACTAGGGGGTGATAAAGAAATAGAGAACACTATCAGAATATTGATGCTTCTTCCACAGGTATAAAATAATTACCTAATGTTGAATATTTTGTAATGAGAGCTGTTTATCATTCAGATAACTTTTAAACAAGATTGAAAAAGCCATTTGCAGGTAAATGGTGTGATAGCATTACTGGGATCACTGTAGTCTGGCGGAACAGGACACCATATCCAGCAAAGATCGGTTCACAAAAAAGTAGGTCATGCCTGTAAGGAGACTACTCACTTAAGCAGACCAAATCATTATGACAAACTGTTCCCATAAGATACCTGTCACACTAATAAAGTTTGGTAGGTTTAGTCACTACACAAAGTCTATGATAACCACTTTTATTGTAAGTCACTTGCACTAGTTTATAGCCCCTTGTTTTGACATGCTGCACATGATATATAATTAAAGAGAACTGTTACTTTCTTCCTTTTCTCACAATACAGTAAAGCCTGTAAACAAACACACGCTCTGGGACCATTAAGAGAGGCTCTTGTTTGCAGACTGTCTTTCCAACCAACTACTTCAATTTCAATGCTAAAACTGTCAAGCTTAATTAAGAGTTATGGGGCATAACCATTTCAAAACCATAAATCTATACAGTAGAAAAGTATAACGACTGTCTTAGTGAACATCTCTTTTTAAATAAGCAATATCTCTTACCAAGACCTAATTTAAGTTCCTTTTACACAACATTGTATTGTAAATAACTTTATTACTTCTCCTGAAGTGAATATAAAGACTACCATAAAGTAAATTCATCCTGATGTCTTTTGGTTTATTTGACTATTTAAAGTGGACCTCAAAGCATATTCTAGTGCTTACACTGCTACTCCATCCAAATCCACCAGAGCTCTTTGTGATCCTCCAACATGCTTACAGAGAACTGCCTTTCTCTCCAGCTTCTTTTAATATCTTTTTTTCTAAAGTCTCTTTGACTTTTGAGTGTGCACAGCTGTTCACATGTCCTCACAGCTTCAGGCAGAATGATACAGAAGAAGAGGTATCAAGAGCTCACCATTTAAGCACTGCCCTTTAAAAACATCCTTATCATTCAGCACACCCAGCCTGGGACACCAGTGACACAGTCCAAAAAATCCACCAAAACAGCACTGTAGGGCAGCCTTATATGTAAACCTCAAAGCCACAATATCCATTCCAGAAGAACCACACATTTATTTCCATTTTAACAGTGGTTATGGTCTTCTACCATAACCTCTGCAAAATCAGTGCTCTAGGGAGCATCCAATCCAGTCAGAAAACCTAGTGCAACCTGAGTCACATTGGTCCTTTCAGCCAGAAATTAAAATTTAACAGACAACTGATTACTGTGCTTCAAAGGCTTGAGCCTCACAGTACTGATCAGATTTTAAAATCAATCCAATGTTGCCATTTTCAGTGTGAAAAAAGTCCCACATAAAGTCTTACCATTAGCCTTCACATATTTAAGGTGATTTTCTGGACTTTTCAGCAAAGGAGTTACCCTTAAAAATGCAAATCCTAAAGGCTTAAACCTTTAAGAGTGATTGAAACGTATCATGTTTATTACTATTTCTTAATCTAATGACTTTTGTAATATGATTGCATGAGGAAATCTTTGGCTTTCTCCACCTGCTTCATGGACTAACAGATTAATTCAATTTATAGAACTGATGATCATATAATAGTCAGTCTAGAGGCACCTCCTTAAAATAAAAGTTTTTATGGGAACTTAAATTATTTCTTTCCTGATGAGCACTTTTTTATGTGTTGAACAACATTTGGGTCAAGATCTAGAGGAAATAATGGCTGATCATCTAAAAGCATAATTTATGCAGACTAAACATAACTCTTATCAGCTGTAAAAGACTCTTATCAGCTGTTTATCAGATCCAGAGAGGAACAGAAAATACACCCTGGTCAGCATATTAGTGCATTTGGGAAGAAGATACTTAGAAAAGGAGCTACACTTCTCTCTTCTTCATTACCCTATCTGGAAAATGTGGTTAATAATAATAATGCTTTGAACTTAAATTTCCATTTGTAGATTTAAAATCACTTTATAAAGGTGCATAAGCATTATTATTCTCATTTCACAGTTGGCCTCACTAAGTACAGAAATTTGTAGCAATTTGTATGAGAAGCAGCATTCTCTAGTGAGTAAGTTAAGACTCTGAAATTATGTCCCCAGGGTTTTCTTCCCAGCTAAATTGTAAACTTCAGACTACACCAATATCCACTGTGGCAAAACCAGACACAGTCTATCTGAAATTGGAGGGTTTCTGCATGGGAATAGGTACACAAGCCAGGAATACCAGAACATAGATAAAAAGAATTTCTGCCTTTCACTGATCTAATCACTTAAAATTAACTTTCTGGAACCACGGGGAGATGGTCATCACAGACGTCACCAGAGTATTCAAACACAAAAAAAAAAAAAAAAAAAAGAAAAAAAAAAGAAAAGAAATTACATCTTTCCAGAAGAAAAAAGGAAATAATAAGATACATAGCAATGGACAGCATGGAGTTTAATCAGGAGAACTCCTTAACCACCAGCATCAAAATCTTCTCCTCTCTTGTTGACAAAAGATACCTCATGCCGATTTCCTGTAATAACGTTTCTCTTACTCAATATTATTCCTCCTCTGGACAACAGCTCCTGCACATGGCAACAACCTTACTGATGGGTTTTAAATTTTGTCATGAAAAGCACTTCTCTGTGGTAAGGATTCAGGAAAATATTGAGTACATCTTCTCTGTTAGGAGAAATAATTTTAGTATAGTTCATTCTCAAATATCAGTTGGTCACATAGGTTAAACTTTAACCAATATTTCTAATTTCACACTAGACTAAAGGCTAAAAATGAGGAAGAAATATGATATTTTTCCTTTTTAGAATTATGGGAATTATAAAAATCAGGCTAAAAGGCTAACAGGTAGAAAGAAATATTTTCAAGGTTGCGAGCTTAAAACTATTATATATTCTTCAAAAAGCTGCTTAATTTCAGAGCCAGGCCAATAAAGTCAAAAGAATCTCTCATCAGCTTCAAAACTACTCCAGTTTTTTTCCCCAAATATCAGTTGGCCAAGAAAGGATACCAACACAATTAGGAGATTAAGCCAAAAACATGTTTGCAGGCTTTTAAATTTAAATAAACAGAAGCCTTAAGTATTTGCAAAACTGGTATTTTAAAGAAAAATTACAAGAGTTGCCACTGAAATCAATCTGCAATAGCTTGTACATGTGAAACTTGTAAGGACAATCAATTTTGGACACACAGGAGAAAAACATAAAAGTGAGCTGTCAAAACAAAAATAAAAATCTTAAATGTTTTAAATGCAATAATAGTTTACAAACTTTTATACAGAGTATAATATAGTTTATCGAATTACTTCTCCAAGCATAATATGTCGGACAAAAACCAGGAGATGCCAAACTGGGGTTATAACAAATCACGATTTTGCCACAGATGTTGACACCCCTGCAAAATTTTGCAATTCATAAGCAAGTGGTTGAAACAACTATTAAATAATTTAAATTTAATAACAGAATAACCTTTTTTATTCTTCTCCACTTCTTGTAATCACAGAAAAGCCTGTTCAAATTAGTCAGAAAAAAGCCAGCTGCATCAGTTCTCTCTTCTGTTTCAGTTTTGTGTAAAGGCATAAATCCGTGATGGATTCATGTTAATTTATTCCCAGGGCAGTACCTGGTATGCTGTGTTTTTGGAGACTTTAGCAGCATTTGTTTACACATTTACCTCTCTAACATGCCTTGACTACAACTACAGTTGGTCAAACTATAACACGTGAACGTGCGTCGATGGTGGTGGCAGGCAGAGCAGAACCTTTGGGTGATATTCAGAAAACCAAAGACGTACAGTTTGACCACCAGTATCAAGATCTCTTGATCAGTTCTGCAACACAGCACAGTGAGTGACTCTTCAAAGGAGGCCATCTTAATGAAAGCCCTTTTTCCTCCCCAGCCAGGGCATAAAGGGCACCCCACCTGGGCGTGTCTTCCATACACAGGACTCATTACATCAGGGAAGATGGTGCAGGGGAGCCTTGCACCCCACAGAAAAAAAACACCAGAGAAGAGAAGTAGCAGAAATTGTGATCTGCTGTTTTCGTGTACTTCTGTGTTAACTTTTGCTTTAACTCCACTATAACTGTACGACAACCAAATCAAGGTTTCCTGTCAGCATGATATACTGGGAACACACATTTCCTCCAGCTTAACAGCTCTTGGGCTTCTTATACCACCTCCCTCTGCCTCCCTAAAGCCACAACAAAGATCGCTATCGACCAATATGACAACACCTAACAAGGGTACAGCTGATAAACTGTAAGTTTGATCCTGTCTACAATGCTCATATGCCTCCAGCAGATGATTCATCTGTCTGATTTTGAAACAGAAGGTAGCATTACAACTAAATGCAGATGAGCTGAGGAACAAATATCAAATGAAAGTTTTTATTTTAGAAAGCATATTCAAAGAGCACCTCTAAATATGGGTAGAATGAAAGAAAAGAAGCATGAACACAGGTCCCATCAGGACTGGGTTGATTTTTTAGTTTTGCATGTGAATATAAGTAAATCTTTAATCAGCATTTGTAATTTCTGCACCAGGACAAAGTTAGAGGAAGCAGAAGTTAAAGGAGGAAAATAAAGAAGGCTGAAAGTGTAAAAATATTCATGCATGTACACATGTGCACACGCCCACACATCCAGCAAGGCCTACTTTGCCATATGGGATTATTGCTCTGTATTTAGCTAATGGATTAAGCACCAATAATTTTAAAAGAAGATATGAATATTACTTTTCCAATAAAAATAAGTCAAGGATTTAAAATAGAAAAGCCTTTTTAATGAAAAACAAATGGCATTTAAAACTTAATAGCCTTTAGGTCTGATAAAAAAAGTCAAAGCCTTTATTTAAAGAAAAGAAACTTTCTTTGATAATCACAGGCACTGCAATGCACAAAAGGCACCACTTGCAATGCAGCGAGTCCTACTTATGGTGGTCTGGCTATGGCAAAGGATAGGATACTAATGGAAGAAAAAACATGCCTAGAAGCAAGATGAAAAATGGTTAAAATCAGATGAGGGGCCATTAACTTCTCCTTTTAACAACACTTTTAAAAAACATTAGCAAGTGTAAACACTCCCAACTCTAGTGATGACAAGTCAAATCAAACAGATCTTCAGGGAACCCTAACTAAAGAAAAAGGGTTACAAAATTTAGGGCAACTTTCCAAGATTAAGCACACAGTAAGCTGGCTCATGGCATTTGCTGATTTGTACTGATACTGACACCGCTGTCTGGGGCACCACCAGTGTGATTTGTGGTGACTTAGGAAGCAGTGAGACATACCCAAGCTGGCAGTCATGACTGGTGAAAGAGTCTCATAACCAGATAAATATTTCACTGGCACAATCAGGTATCGTCAAACCTGAATTTAACGGACACAATACCCATCCCAGGGACTGCCACAGTGTTCAAATGACTTGCTAAGTTTGAGCCCTTTGGGGAGCTCCTAAACCCACAGCTGGAAGTACTCTGTTGATTTTCTAAAGGGCCACAATTTCACCCCATGTACCAACTAAAAAAGTCTGTGCCGCTAACTCTACTTCATCTTCATGCCATTTTTCTGAACCACAGTAAAAGAACAAGATATTTTGACTATTAGGAGAAAAACTAGTGAAAGAAATTCTAGATATGAAGTGTGCCCACAAGTGTTTCACTTTCAAAGAGCAAAAACAAGTAAAAGCTTCAGCAAAGCAGCTGTTATGTTGCAGTCCCTCTTCCATCCCATGCTGCTTTTAGGTTTCTCTTATCCCAAGATTCCCTCCTGCATGCAGTCATACTACCTTAAACTTATTGAAATTATCAGTACCAACAAGACCTTTCACACACTGCACTTACCTTCAATAGCTGCATTTGAAGGACTTAAGAACCACGGAAAGCCAGTTTCAGTCTCCCTTAATATTACTGTTTTAAAAAATGTATTAAATTCTTATGTCTTATATATTCTATGAGAATGCCTTCCCTTACTTCCCGTTTTGCTATGATGATGATCAGATAAAACTGGTGAGCAACACTACTTTTTTTTTTCATTTTCCAGAGAGAAGATAATGGTTTAGATGGATGTGCCCTATCAACTGCAGTATGCAATTTAATGAGGAAAGTTTCACACCTGTAGTTTTAAAATCAATGAAGTTTCAATGGTGAAAAAACAAAACAGCAGAGTGCAGATTAAGGTTTACTTCTAACTCTCAATTCCTTAGAAATCTAAAATCACCACCATATACAACACAATAAAACTACATATGCTGCTTGCCCTGCAAAAATCTTGCTGAGGCTTTTTGGTTTTGGTTTGTTTTGGGTTTGTGGTTTTTTTTAATACATGTAAACCTGTACTTCTCAAAGCATTTTGAAATTCAAATGACAATTCAACGGACTGCTAAGTATACCTCTATAGGCACACAAATGAATATTTTCTTCTAATTACCTTATTTCTCTGATGTGGAATGTGAAAAAAAATCACATAACTTCAGCATTAAAATAAGAGATTAAAATGCCTCATTTGGCACCAAATGCTATCATCATAAAAGAAATGAGGGAACCTGAAATGTGTTTCCACTTTTTGAATATCCAGTTCAAATCTAAAAGTCATGAATTTCAAAATAATTTGGATCTTAACTGAGTAACCATCCAAACATTCTTGAGTGACAACACAAAAATTGCTTATAACGTGTTCTGACCTCCAAAAATTGAAAAACACGAGCACTCTAGTGGAAACTTGATGCTAGGCAGTTACCTAGAGAGGGAGTGTTTACAAGGTCACCAGTGAGCCAAGCAGGCAGCCTGCGGCGGTGCTTGCACAATGAATTAGGCTGGATCAGTTAAGTAAATACAAGATAAAAAGTGCTGATTTTCCAGATGAGTAGGGCTAGGGTATTTCTTGGGTATGGCAGTATATCTCTTCATCTGCTCTGCATCTTCAAATCAAACCCCATCAAACAAAACCAAAGTCACCCACTAAATTAACTAAATGCACAATGGCACTGACAGCACCTGGCTGAGATGGCTGTTTCCACACCAGTAACAGTTTTTAGCTGAGTTGGATACCTGCACCTGGCTTTCGGGTACCTTTTCTAAGTCCCAGGTGAATGAAATCTATGTACAAATACACAAATGGGACGGGACTGCTGAGGAACATGTCTCAAGCTGTTTATTTTCTAGCATCAGTCTCATTACATGGTTATGACAATGGGAAGATGCCAGCAGCTCACATCCCCGGCAGCAGACAAAGAACTTAATGTTACAACTTACTTTAAAAGTTTTTTAACCAATCACACAAAGCAAAAGCATATTGACAGTAGTTCTATCCAGCCACTATAAGCACAAGTACCTTTTTTTAAAGTAATGTTTGCTTATTTTGAATACAATACCTGCTTGGAAGCCTTAAAACACAATACACAGAGCTCCATTATTAAGCTTAGAACTTCCTAGTATCTTACTAGATATACTTTTCTGTAACTTTGAGAGTTAGTCTAAACAAGCGTTAATACACAGACTATTGTTCTATTTGTCCTTACTTTTCTACTTCTTTTATAACTTTTCTACTGACAAATCTTATAGCTACTGCTTAACTCTAATCACAGTTCTGCTGTCTCTGAGGCCTGCCTTTTACAGCTTTCCCAAAACCCTCCGATTTTAAAGATTCCCACAATTGACAGCCAAGCTGCATAAATTGATATTTTGGGTTCACAGCAGCATTCCCACGGTGCCAGCTCAGACCCAGCTGCTACACAATTACACTCAGATGTGCATTCTGCTCTCCAGCCCCACCACCATGGTGACCACGGACAGGGACAGATGTAAAACTGCCTCTCAGCCAACATCTCCCCTTAATACCTGAAAATGGCACTTCAGCAGCATTTATTCTACAAGGTTCAGGCTCTCTCCTTCCAAATGCCACAGCCTTCCCTTCCGCATCTAGGCCTACCCATTATGCAGTACTTCCTCCAGGCCTTTCCACATTGGAAGAGTCTATGAGGCAGTAACAGGAAATTCTGCTAATTAGAGCTTACCAACAGTAAGATTCTTTAGAACTGTGGCTAGCAGAGTGATGGATTTGGCAAGTTGCAGTCCGCAGTCCGGAAAGATTGTTGAATCCACAAAACATTTTCTTAAACCTTATTTTCCAAAGTTCCCTATACAAAGACCTGTTCATATTTCTGTCAAGCTCACAGTAGTTATTGCACTCACCATACCAAAGTTTTCCTTTTGCTAAGCAGATGTCAAGAAGAGAAAATATAATAATATCTTTGTTTGAGAGAGGAAGTTCAAAACCAACCCCACAACTCACCTCCCATCCTTCTCCTAAGCCACCTTCCAAGTATGTGCACCTCCAAATCTTTGTACAGAATGCAGCAACTCTTGGTGAGGGTTCTGGGCAGAAATTTGGTTTTCAGGTAACCCAGTTCACTGTCTGGGCCAAATGCAATCTCCAGGTATGCACAGAAACAGGAGACAGCTGTCAAATCAACAAAATTAACAACAGCTTCCCCCCTCCCCCNNNNTCCCCCCTGCCCCCACCACCTCTAACCTTAGGAAATTTTAGTTGCAATTCCCTGGGTTTTTATTAGAGGCTTTTGTATCCTGTCTATCAAAATATTATGGACATAGTGTATACATAAAACAGCCCAGATGGAATGACAATAAACCAGCACATACTTACTAGCCTCTGGTTCTGCATGCATAAAGCACGTGGATAAAAAAAATAAAATAAGATAAAATAAAGATATTGACACATCTTAAATAATGTTCTTACAAACCGGCAGGAGTACTGTGGGCTTATACACAGTATAAGCCAGATGTGACAGTCAGAGATAATTGTGAGTTGTTGAGCTTTACAGTGAGTGCAGAAGCAGCATTCTTTTTTAACCTGAACTCTCCATCACACATGCGTTTAATATGTCTGATATTCCAGTGGAAATGTGATTTGATGTCTTTTGAAAACAACACTTCAGTATGATTTTAAATTATTCCCCATGGGGGACCATTTTACTGCAACGTGCTTTGTTTGCTAGCTCTGCTGCTTCCAGCAAGCTGTTTGATAGATGCCAAAGATGAAGATGCGCTCTGTAATGCACATTTTTGGATGACTGAAGACAAAATTCTCTGCTTCTTGGCATAGTTTTCCAAATGACCGTGATTCTTAAAGCATTCATTACTGTGTAGTAAGGCAATCTATATTTCTGTCAAATCCTGTTATTTACAATTTATGGAGAATAAAGATTAGAAAGGAGAGATACTTCTGTGAACAAAACAACACACATAAGGAACATTTTCTGTTCTAATTTTTATTCTCTCCAGTGACCTTGTTATCCCTGTCCTTAAGTGACAGAGGGGTCATTAACAAGTCACACACTTGCAAACAGGAATGGCAATTGTACAGTAAAGTACTTGGATATAAAAAATAAAAGCATTCCAAGATTATAGGAGAGGACAGCCTTTTGGAAAAAAGATAAACAGCACAATCATTTTGTATTATTACTGGTTTTAAAGTAACAGCTATAAGCTCCAGTGAAGATCAGAGTTTCACTGTAATGGTACTGCCCAAGAACATAAGAACAGGTGCTCTGGATTTGAAGAGCTGATCACTAATTAGATCCAATTGCCAAAAGGAGAGAGGAGAAGGGCCAACCAAGCCACTGAAACCAAGTGCCACTTGTTGTATACTTTGAATCATGCTAGCAACATACACAGGCATGAAACAAAAAAGTAATTACTTGATCAATTAAAAAAACACTCTGAGAGACCTTATCAAGACAAACTCATGTCATACTTCTCAAGCAGCTAGTCAGGCACATAGAAAAGAAAAACAAGAAAAAAGCCATAGTAATCATTTGAACAGTGCATGTTAATCCTACGGTTTCTAACCAAATAACATGTAAACATCATGACTCAGCTATATCTATAACTCTGTCAATGGTCACCATTCTCAGGCTGGACTCTTTTTGACACAGAACCTTTTATTTGTGCTTTCCTTATCTCAGCAAGGGAATACTAAGCTTGTTGATGGAAACAAAATTCCATTTTCCAGAAGAAACCATTTCTTAAAATTATATGATGATGACAGATCTACTCAATATAACTTTACAAAAAGGAAATTTTTACTGCTACCTGATTCTCCACTGAGAGTTCTAATTAAAACCAATCAGCTTTCACAATTTTTCTTACTGTTTTAAGATGTATTAAAGGTCACGACTATCCTGGCTTGATGAAGGCATGCCAGTTGCACCAGATGAACCTTAGATAGTCAGCTCTAGTCTATATCAGAGCCTACCATTATTTGCCATTTCAGTTATTTCAGAAACTTGGCAAATGTGTAACACGTCAATGACAAAGGCATGGACCACAAAGTTGCTCTGCAAAGAGCTGCTAAGAAACATTACTTATCTTATCTGCCTGATCTGCTCCTATGGCCAACACACAAATACTGGCAGAAGGTTTACACAGCACCTCCCAAATCTTTCTGAGGGAAAGTCAGGTGGGGAGGTCCAACCTACTGCTAACCAAGCTGTACAGAAATAATCTCAAACCAGTTGCATAACAACCAGAATCAAAGGAAAAACATTTGTGATCTAGTTATCTCTGGGATCACTTCCATTTCCATTCAGGATTATAAGGTGACTGCAGCAAGAACGACATTTTTCTCACAACACAGGTCAATGCAGCTACACAAACATGCAGATTTAGGCACATCATCAATTTCCTGAACTGGCACCTGAAGTCCTGGTAACAAATTGATTTATTTTTACATGTACTGTGTACTACATCCCTAACCAATGCAAGACTTTCAAGCCTGATCTTCAAAACAAAACACCGACTTTATTTTGCTTTCAGTCCATTCCTTACTTACTCATGAACCACCTGTATTTATAAGCAAAGGTTGAGTCCACTAACCCTTCCTCATCACACGTATCTTATAAATAGAACTGCTATGACAATGATAATTCAATCTCACACCCCACTTCAGGCAGCCAATTCTGTCATCTACAATTCCCAGTCCCCTGTGGTCCTTCTCATTCCCCACAGTCCTTAAGCATCTCTCTTTTATAAATCCTGGGAA
The DNA here is from genome assembly GCA_013399945.1 of Ploceus nigricollis. Taxonomy (NCBI): domain Eukaryota; kingdom Metazoa; phylum Chordata; class Aves; order Passeriformes; family Ploceidae; genus Ploceus; species Ploceus nigricollis. The sequence continues at coordinate 418,185 of VXBC01000495.1, read as the reverse complement.
GTATTATACATCTGGCATCAACTTGGTCTCTTTTCAGCAACAGGCTCTTTTGAGAATCAAGGGTAACTTAAAACCTTTCTCAGTTATTTTCACTTACATAAAAACTGTGGTAAAATGAGATGTATTGAAGTAATGCTTGCAATCAACTTTGTCTCAAATTCTGCACCTATGAATAATTTGCAAAAAAAAGTATTTTCTTACTTAAAGCTACTCATAACTCATCATTAAAAGATTATGTAAACATTTTTTTACTACTATTTTCCATATGCTTTTATCTAAAATTAGAACTCATGCATTATTAACTGATGACTAAATGGAGACTCGTCTGCCTATTTTCAAGAGAAAGGTTTCTCCTGTGTTTCCATTGATTATGCTCCCCTTCCTCAGATTCTTCACTTTGCACAAGTTTTTTCTATAGCAAAGTAGAACTGGGCAAAGAAATAATTCGTGTATCCAAAAATACGCCATATAACGCTACTGGAACACATGACACAGGATTTGAAAACAAGCAAGAGAAAATGACTATTGCTTTTGGAGAAAAAAACCCAAACCACAAACAAACGAAAACAAAATCCCCAGGCTCCCCCCAAAACAACAACAAACACCAAAATTAAAAAAAAGGAAAAAAAAAAAAACACAAGTAAGGAAGAAATGTTTGGAACCAAATTGCTGAGGCTCATTTGTGAGATTTGGTCAACTCAAGCAGCAGCTTTAAGGAACTCTAGGATGTTTGAAATCTGGTGTTTGTCTTTTTTATTCTATAAAACATAATCCTTATAAATTTCTAGCAAGCCTAGGCCAGCCAAGATACTGAAGTGCTTTCATAATTCTCACAATATGCACAAATGTGGGCAACAAGTAAGGATAAACTTTGCTTAATGCCACCACCTGCATTAAGCCCCAGGACTGTGTGATGCCTCCCAGCACCTCCAGCAGGGTACACGAGAAGCACCTTTGGCTAAACTAAAAGCTATGCACAACATGTATCTTGGAAAATATAACAATGTAATAGGATACAGAGTGAACCAAAAATCAATATTTAGTGCAACATTAACCAGAAGCAACAAATGGGTCTAAACCAGTGTAATCACAGTAAAGTAAGCTCAAGTGCACAGATTAGTGTTCTCCCCTAAAAAAGTTTAATTACTTTATTCCGCATTATTTTACACTTGATAATGTGGTGGGTCCCCATGCAACAACCTGTACTCGAAAGGAGAAAACAGAGACAGAGAGGTAGACTAGGCAAGGAAGGACACTCCAAGCATGAAAAAGGATTAGACAGATGTAAAAATGTTCAGTGATGTGGGTGAGTCCCTAGGAAACCAATGGAACATGAGCTGAGTCAGAAAAGGTCACAAAGACACTGACAAGAAAGTTGAGTTTGATGCGAGGTGAAGGCACTTGTAAGTTTCAGCATGGAATATGGCACCAGCTGGGAGGGAGGGAGGGAACTCTTTTAACACCCACACACTGCCCTTCACACAGACACTCTATCTTGGTATGCTTTTGTTAGACTGCAAACACTCTCTATGAGCAAAGTTCTCCTGCAAACTTCTCTCACCAAGATAAACCAATATAGCTCTGAGTCTTCCTGCATCTTGGAGGATGCCTTATTTCTCACTGCTCTTGTCAATTGGTGAGATATGGTATTTAGTACTGGAAGGCAAAAGCAGAGGTAGCAGAAGATTCCCTTGCAGAGAAACAGGCTCTGCCACAGAAATTTGTGAATTCATATTCACTGGAACCATTGTTTCCCACTGCAAAGTCTTCCCTCTCTGAATTAATTTTGTTTATAACATTTACACTGGATTGTATTTTAATCACTTAACCCTATCTGTGTATGTGTGGTTCACCCAGAGATCTAGATGCCATTGTACTCCATACTCTTCATTGCTATTTCCCACTCCATCAATCTTTGTGTCTACAATCATTCCTAGTGATGAATTTGCATTTTCTTCATTGCAGACAAAATATGATGAGACATAAAACCCTGCTAGACATAAAACCTATGCTAGATTTCTCAAGGTGCACTCATGTATGGGTATATTTTGAGATCTGTTACACAGTCACTCTATAACCTACAGATACATCATGCTTATTTTGTGCCATACCAGTTTCTAAATCAAAAATGCCTTGACACATGTCTTACAAAACCCTATGAACATTTCATGGCTTCTGTAAATGTTCTATCCAAGCTCTAGTTCACTTGACAGGACCTTTGTCCAGAACCCCTAGTGAATTTTCTCAAAAGCATTTGGTTTAATTGTAGATTTAAGGCTATAACTATTTTCAAGGTATGGGGTTTTTTTCATCTATATACAACCTTAAACTGTTTCTATTTGCCTTAGAGAGCCAAATATATCTATTTACTTTCAGAACCGAGTTAATTTTACTAATTTTACATTTACTGTAAAAATGCCCCAAAATTATGTCCAAAGATGTATAAGTTGGACTACTAATACCAATAATATATCTGAAATAGACAGTTCAACAGAATTCTTATCTGCTTTCTCTACTGCAAAATAGATCTTTAATTCACAGAGGAAAAAGGTTGAAAGCAGGGAATTACAAAAAGAATGTGGAGGCTCCTTTTACATTTTGGTTGCAAATATTATTTCATCTGAAAGAGTTTTTTTTAGGTTGAACAACAAAAAGCTTCACTGTGATCAGTATTACCAAGGATCCACAAGTTTTCTATAGAAGCAATTGTCCTTTTCATCAGAGGAATAATAACCCAGGTTTGCTATTTTCAAATTCCGTCTGTGAACAATATTTGCCAGAACTATATACAGAATCTTCTGGGTGCCCACTGCAGGACCAAAGGCAATTGGCACACAATTGAAACACAGGACATTACCTCTGAATATCAGGAAATACCTTTTCACTGTGAGGGGACTGAGCACTGGAACGGGTGGCCCAGGGAGGTGGCAGAGTAGCCCTCCTTGGAGATACTCTAAAGATGTCCGGAGATAGTCCTGGGCTTGAACAGCAGGGCTAGACCACAGGACCTCCAGTGATCCTTTTTAGGCTAAACTCTTCTGTGATTCTGTGATGCAAATGTCTTATCTACACTGAAAAAAAACATAGTATCAAAACTTAAAATGCAAAGAGTAATTTCTCTTCTAGATAGAAATGTTGTTGTATTTGCAACAACAGCTGATGGAGTTGTATAAGAGACTGACAGTGTGAACTGGAGTATACGATTAAAAACTGGTGTTGTTTTTAATCGTATATCGTTAATCGCTTTATTCTGGTTGAACATCTGTTCTGTAGTTGGTTTGTGTATTTTGTTTGATTTCCAAACAGAATGTAGAATGAACAGAGTACAAAAGATTGTGCTGAAAAACAGTATGAACATAGCCATGGTCAGTGCAAGAGGAAATATTACAATCACAGAATAACAGCAATCCCATGAGCTACCAGGAAAGTATAATTTGGATCTCAGGATTTCACAGTTATGTCCCATAGCAAAGAATCCCTTATCTTTGTGTTATATGCCATCAGTTTGGCAATATTTTGAAATCAGTCTCAAAAGAATTTAAGTTTATTGACTCTGCACTGTTAAGCAGAGAATGTCATACATCTCTTCTAAAGAGGCGATGAGTCCAGAGTTACATAAATTCAAAAGTTAATACAAGAATATTGTAAAGGAAGCTCATGGGGATTCTTCTAGTTTATTTTAAAAGGTTGGCAAAATTTCTTTAGTTTTTAGTTTTAAGCAAACACTACCAGGCTGAACAGGTCAAAGAAGGTTGAATGGAGTAATTGAGTAGTTTAAGAACATGAGCACTTTGTTCTTGCTGATAAATTAGACAGCTGCTCTGAATTACATTTCATGCTGTTTTCACACAACATCTAATTTCCTGCTGCTAGTTCTAAAGCTACTTGGAACTGTACACAATTAACTCCACCACCTTTCCTTTATCCTTCAAAAAGCATAAATTTTGTTTGCTTACAGTTCTCTACATATTTTCCTTTCTCCTATAATATCATAAAAAATAATACACATTTGTAATAGAAGAAATGCATTAGCAGCATAATGCAATGAAAATGAATATGATGTATGATCAATTAATTGTAAAAGAGTGCATATTCTTTTATTACAGAATACTCGTGTAACTACAAGCTCCAACAAACTGGAGCTTTTTTCCTGTTTTCAATATATTTTGAATAACTCCAAGTATTTTTCCCCTGCATTTGGAAATAGTACAAAAAAACTAACTTTTTTGTTTTCTGAATACAATTCACACTTTGTCATCAACCTACTTTCAATTATGCAAATTGCAATATGAGTGGATGCAGAATGAAGCACAGTTTTTTTTACTGAAAAAAATGGGGAAAAAGTATTGTGATAAAAAACATTTATAAAAAATAAGGTTGCACAAAACCAGTTTTATACAAAGATACAAACAAAACATGCTTTTAGGAAGAAGTATCTCTTTGACATGGTAAGAATAATATGTAGCACAGAGGATCTATAATACCTATAAATACTCTTTACTGAATGCTTTAATGTCCAGGTTCTGGAAAAGGAAAAGCAGATTTTGAAAGGAAAAACAGTTAAGGCACACCCTTAATTTTAAACACAGGCTTAAGTTCTGCCTCCTTGCCCAAGCCAGAGTGGGACAGGTACATGAGCTGCACAGCTACGCTGAAAAGAATGGGTCGTATTTGCTTCTTTTGAAAGACACTGCCAAGAGATTTATGCCTAATTCACAGAAGTCAGTCGTAATCCTTTCAATTACTTCAACAGACTTTGTTTAATAGTAGGGCATTTTAAAGAATTGTTGGATATTTAATTTTTTTAAAAATAAATTTTAAAAATTTATTCAAATTGTAAATACATTCACTGAATATAAAGCCTTACACATACTTCTCACCTACAGGAGTGTAAACCAGCACTAACAGTAAGCTTATTTAACATGTTCTGTGAAGTTCTTAATTCTCTTATAGTGGTATTTTTTTAATGATGACAAACATATGTATGATTTTGGGTGATAAGCTGGCAATAAAATTCTCAAAATAAATAAAAAATAGGAATTTCTCTTATTCTTGAAGTTAATATGAGGCCAAAATAATGCATTACCTTGCAATTTAAATTTCATTTTGACATTCCTCTAGCAAAGGAAGGTATGGGGAAATGTTAAATAAGTTTCAAACAGACTAGATTCTGAAGGATCAAACAGATACTCCTATTACAAATGCAAATTGCTCTTTTTCCTTCTCTCCCTACTGATCCATTTAAGTTTGTCTTTTTTTTTAATTTGCTTCAATAAATTTTTGATACTAAAAAAATAAAAATGAGGAAGAAGGAAAAGAACCTCATTTTATATTCTACAAGGTTATTAAGAAGTATAATATTGAGTTAGGAGCACTTACACCAATTCATTCACTACATCCTTATATTTCAACCAAAGATAATTTATTTATTAACTTTGGGAAAAAAATTAGCCCAAAGAAACAGGCAAGTATCCAGATAAACTTATTAGGAGTTGTGTTCCCTTAAGTCACACTAAACTTTGACCTTAAGAATAAGCATTTTGTCCCAGTGAAAGTACTTAGCAACTTAGTTTTATGGTAAGATGAGTTTCACAGTTTGTTTTGCTATCTTCCCAGAGTTATCTAGTTCCATATGACAGTTCTCAAACCAAACACCATTGATGTACAAGTACTTTTGATAAAACCATCTATAGGCTTTGGCAAAAAACCCAGGTAGAGTGGATTTCTAAAATGTTAATTAAAAGAAAAAAAAGCACCAGACATCTACTCTGTTGAAGTGATTGTGTGAATACTCTTGACTCATTATAAGACAAAATTACTCATCTTAAGCCTTTTATGTATTTATTTCAATTTATTTATTTTAATCCAAAGCAGTGAATAATATTCCAGATGAAGTCACCACGAGGTAGTTATGCAACAAATACGGCAAAAGACTCCACTTTTAATATCACATATCTGTGATTTATTGATCCCTCACAGAATCTGATGGAGGATGAGAGACTTTTAATTAAAATAAGTGATTAAATGCAAATCCTTCAGAAGCCTTTTTCATGAAAATCTTGCTTCAGAGAGTGATCTGAAGAGCCACAGCAAAGCTGAGTCAGTATGCTTAGAAAGAAAAGGTGTATTCCTAATGAGATTAGTTGCATTGAGGTAAGATACTATTGAAGATAAGGTTCTCAGTAGGAAACAATTTCTAGTTCTCAGCAGGAAACAGCTGACAAAACTAGCACTGAAGAATACTTTTTTGCTCTTGCAAAATTAGCAAAGCTGCTATTCTTATGTCTTTCAGAAAATTTTATTGGATTTTAAATTGCTCTGGCATATCCCTTTGTTTTATTCACTCTAATGACAAAGAATTGAATCTTGTTTACATGAAGCTGTTTCCATAACTGTAGCAGGGGAAAGTGTAATAGAAACAGATGACAGTGAACATTGCGTCTTACTTCAAGGTGATATCTTGGCACTGCAGACAGTCCTTCTGTTAGAGAAGGCTCAGCTTAGTCAGTTAAATATATCACTGATGTGACCTCCTTAGTTTCAGGGAATGAGCTGAAGGAGTCTTTTCTGATTAAATTCTATTTTGTCATAACTGAACCAACACAGAAAGAATTTCGTTTCATAATTTCTCATTCTTCTTAAAACAGCCATAACATGTTGGGATCTATGACTTTTTAAATGAACTTTTTCCTAAGTATCCTCTTCCTCCTCAATTTTTTCTTGAAATTTTACTTTAAACATATATATCTTTACATTTTTCTCTTTCAATTTGATTTTTATTTATATAGCAATTGACACAAAACAAAGTCAAAAATATAATCCCAGAAACAAATTTCTTAATCTAAAAGATCAAGCATGAAGAAAAAACCTCCAAAACCAGAGAAGTAAGGCAGAAGGAATCTTAAGAAATTACTCAATATGTCTGCTTAATCAAAGCCAGATACAAATATACCTAATGTGAAGAGGGCAGAAAGCACATAAATAGTAAATTGACTGAAAAAAAAGCAACATTTAGAATTCATATGAAGGACAAGATCTTACTATCTACACTGGGATGAGGAAGGAGACTCTAATGTATATGCAATTACATGGAAAAGAATATGGAACCTGAAAGAATGAAAAGTAGAAAAGTAAGTAGAAAACAATCAGAGATTCAGAGAATATGGCAAATTGGAAATGACCCACAAGGATCATTGAGTCCAACTCCTGGCCCTGCACGGGACCATCCCCAAGAGTCACACCATGTGCCCAAGAGTATTGTCAGAACGCTTCTTGAACTGTGTCAGGCTTGGTGCCATGACTTCCCTGGGGAGCCTCTTCAGTGCCCAAACACCTTCTGGGGGATGAACCTTTCTCTAACATCCAACCTACACCTACCCAAACACAATTTCAGGTCATTGCCCTGGGGCCTGTCACTGGTCACTAGAGAGAAGAGATCAGTGCCTGCCTGGCCTCTTCCTCTCACAAGGAAGTTATAGCTGCAATGAGGTTTCCCCTCAGTCTCTTCCAGGCTGAACAGACCAAGTGACCTCAGTCCCTTGTCCTCCCTTCAAGGCCCATCACAATCTTTGTTGTTCTCCTTTGGACGCTCTCTAATAGTTTAATATCTTTCTTATATTGCTGTGACCAAGACTGAAGTGTTTTGGAGAGGAATATTTGGATAAAAGTCAAACCCAAAAGAAAACTAGTACAAATCTATGGGGTTTATGTCACTCAGAAACACACAGCAAGTACCCTTTTGCAAAACACTTTAGATCAAAATGTGCAGACACAAAACAAAGGCTCAGGAACCACAACTCGGAAAAATCAGGAAAATGTCTGTCACCTTACCAGTACCCAGGCTAGGTAGAGCTAAACCAGAGGTATGTTTAAAGCTTCACATGTGCTCAGCTGCCTCCCAGGCAACAGGCAGGCTCCTGTGAGGCTCCTGGCTAAGGCAAAGGTTAAGACATGTGTCAGTGAGTACTGTGCAATCCTCCGTGTGGGTCTCCCAGAGCTCTTCTGTAGGGTATAAATAAATAAACCCCCCTTGTCAAGTAATGACTGGATTACTCATCTACGTATTATTTGAGTCTCACTTCTCTTGTTCTGGCAGGAGTTTTGACCTTCCACCTCACACTACTCTCCCTTCAAAAATATTTTATATTATTGCACTCCATTTTCACCTAAAAAATCTCCACTATCTCTAGCTAATGCCTACTTCATTTGGTATAATGAAATACATAACATTTTTGTTAGTAAAAATTTCAGTAACCCAGTAGGAAGAACTCTGGCAAAATAAAATGTGTTCTTATTGTTGTGCAATTATTAGTTATAATTGCATTCTAAAGCAATTCTGAAATATGAAGCTACTCAACTGGAATTTTCCTTGAGCATGATAATAGTATATTTAAAAATCTCTTCTTGGTTTCATACAATTTACAACATGGTAAATTCACAAAATTCTATTGAGTCAGTCCTGATTTACATAGTTAGAAAAAATTTGCAATTGTCTGACTGAAAATCACCTTGTGAGAATTTCTTCAGTTGCACAGCTAATAGTGCATTACCATAAAGGAGACTTAAAAGCATCTACCAATGATATCTGCAGTTATTTTTTGAAATACAGCATTATCAAGTGAAGAACTCAAGCATATTTTTGGTGAATATGAATTCACTGAAGAAAATCAGGTCAGAGCAAATGTTTTGAGGGGGGTTTAATTTTTTTCTTTACTAGTTTTCAGGAGAAGGAATATGCTATAAAATCTGGAACTGTCATAAAGCTGCACAGGGTTTTAACACTAACTACAGAAAAAAAGAAGAAGGCTAAATAGGACAAGAAGTTGGCTAATAAGCAAATGATACTGATTTTTTCCAAAAGGAAATGTACTAAACTGAAGACAAGGTTAGTAAGATAGATCCTCAAAGATCAGTGCTAGAACTAATCTTAATATTTTAATAACTGTGGCATAAGACAAAGTTTAGTAATGATTAAGTCAGAAGGCATCATCAACACAAACAAAGAGATGGACACCTTATGGAATTTAATGCATGGCCTTGTGGCATGAAATAAAAATAGGATGAAACCTAATAGCACCAAAAGCATGAAAAATGCATTTCTAGGGTCTAATACAAAAACATGCTATGCCCTGGGAGCTGATGAACTGGAAGAACAAGGAGTACGTAAGTATGCCGACTGGTCACAAGATCACTCCAAGTCACACGAAGACAACCAGGTTGTATAAATGATAAATACAACCCAATGTTGCATTCAGCACACAGAGAACAGCAAAAATTTTGTGTCAAAGACAGAAAACCTCCTGTGGAAAATTCCATGCAGAAAAATATTCACACATTAATGAACTGGTATACGTTGCCCATAAAAAGGGAAATTAGAAGACAGTTCCTTGTTATTAGAACAATGGCCTGTTGTAGTATCAGCCAGATAGGGGAGAGCAAAGGACAAAAGCCACCTTTGCTACACAAAAATGAAGAGCTAATGAAAGCGAGAAAAGGACTACATTGTGTGGGATGAAATTTGTCAGCCATTAGATGACCCAGCTAACCACCTTCATTCCTCTTACCTCTACTTTCTAGTTTATCAAGTCATTGTAAAAGTTGCACTCACCACATATCCAGAGAAATACATTATTTAATTAGTATTTTTGTTTCCACAACAGATGGCATTTGCAAAGTACAAAACAGCCTGATCCATATCTAGCATAACATTATATAATCTAATACTGGAAGAAAAATACAATGTAATTCTTTTATCTCCCACTTGAGAATATATGTACTACAGTGAGAACTATCGGGGGAATCTGAATCCAAACCAAACAGTCACTCTGGAAAATGTCCTGTGTTCCAGCTCGGCAGACTGGGCTTTGTGAGGTGCTGGACTTCAATAATCCATCTGCTTTTCGACACAAGGTCAAGAGACTTTCCAAAACTGAGAGCAAAAGAACAACCATTTATTAACTATACATAGTGTCAGTATCTCTATAGAGACACAAACCAAAAGCCAGTTTTGTTTCTTTCTTAAGGCCCAATATTGCATTCCATGGTTCAGGTGAACACTTCATGAGTTGTCATTTCTGGGAGTTCTGAACAATAATTAAACCAAAGAGGACATGATGTTCTGTCATGAATTCTCTCGAGATCTGCACTCAATACAGCTTTTTCCATAGTTAATGCACAGTGTTGACATATAGTTATGAGTATATTTACTCGGATTTTACTGGAAGATTGGTTGTCAAACAAGTTTTTATCACTCCACTCTGCTGGGAAATTTGTATTACAAACTGTAATGCTCCATGGCTCAAAATAAGCTTGTTATTTTTTAACATGTCTATAATTACAGCTGATTTTTTTTTTTAATATAAGTAGAATTTTCTGTGTTGCAGCTAGTTTATTTGATTTATTTTTTTCTGAGTTCAGGTAATGAAGTAGGCACTCTGCAAATATACTGACCTCTTGAAAGTTAAATTTCTACACTACACACTATGAGCAGATTTGCTTTGTTTCTGCACAGCTTTCATCTCTCAAATGATAAAAAAATACCCAGAACTATTCAGTCATTGAGTTTTGGTTGGTCTGGGGTTTTTTGGTTTTTGTGGGTTTTTTTTTTTCTTTTGTTTGTTTGGTTTTTTTTTTTGGTTTTTGGGGTTTTTTTTTGCAAGGCAGAGAAGAATCTAATCACTTTCCTGTATCATTTTCCTCAGCACTTTGCCATAGTCACCATCAATATAATTATATTGCATTTCCATGCAAGAAGCTCAAGCACTTTACAAAGCATCAAAAAGAAAAATGTCTGCTGTCCTTTATCTTGCTATAAGATGTGTTTTAGTTCCACAAGGGATACTTAACATCTGAAATGAGGTCAATATGAAACACTGTACTAGTTAAAAGACCTTTAAGATCTCAAATACTGTGTATTTACAGACGACAAAAAAAAAAAAGTAGCAGAGAGACAGTTCTAGTAACAGAGAAAAATAGTGCATTTCATTGCATCGAAAATTATTCTGATAGGATTTTATTAATATAATCAAATTATGGAATATCCGGAGTTGGAAGGAATATGACAAGGACAGTCCAACTCAGCCCTGCACAGGACAGCCCCAAGAGTCACACCATGTGCCTGAGGGCATTTTCCAAATGCTTCTTGAATTCTGTCAGGCTTGGTGCTATGACCACTTCCTTGGGGAGCCCGTTCCAGTGCCCAGCCACCCTCTGGGTGAGCAAACCTTCTTCTAACATCCAACCTAAACCTCCCCTGACACAACTCCAGGCCCTTCCCTCAGGTCCTGTCACTGGTCACCAGAGAGAAGAGATCAGTCTCTGCCCCTCCTCTTCCCTTCATGAGGAAGTTGCAGACTGTTATTCCTCCAGTTAAGCCGATACCTTTAGTTCGTTAGAAATTAACTACTAGGTATTGAAAAAAAAAATACTTGGGAAGTACATAGAAATTGTATATGCATAAAACAACATTTATTGTTATTCAGCATCCAGTACTCAACGAACTGAACCATAGGCTGCATCCAGGCTTTTAACAGCGACTGCTATTTTTTTCTCCATAAATTTCTCTAATCTCTCTGAAAAATCTTAATACTTTTAATTGTCTCCATATCTGTGGCTGTGAGCTTGTACAATTTAATTGCAATCTGCACAAAAATTAGTTATTTTGCTACAAACATGGAACATATTTGATATTATACTCTGAGCTTTAGCATTAAAAGAAAAACAAACCAAACAACCAACACAATAACAAAAATCCCACAAGCAGAAAATACTTGTTCCTGGTTTTAATTATAATTTTATAGGCTTCTACTATATTTTCTCTGTCTTCTCTTCTCCAAGCTGAAGTCCGAATCCATTTAGTCTCTTTGCATAGAAACACTCCACACCACTGATAGCCATCATTACCTATTCCTATACTTTTTTAAAATCTAGCTCTACAAAATTCTGTCTTTTTGCCCTACACAGTCAATTTGATCTGATCTGATTTAGCTTTCATCTAACCCTGTGGCAAACAAAACATTCATCAAGTTCAGTGATCTAAAGTCAAACTCCTAACTATATTTATGCTGCAATACCTGTATTTGAAGTACTTTAACAACTGATTACACACGTTAAAAGAAAGGTAGGAAATACAGAACTGGTGCTAGCACGAGTGGGCACAACAATAGCAAAATGAATAAGAAAATACCAAGCCATATCAGGTGAGAATCTGTCACTAGATACATCTTAATTAGGAAAAAATAGCTTAATTATACATAGCTTGAAAGAATTACTTCCATCTTATGATTCCCCATATTGTTTTTACACTGCACAATAATCTTCTGTATGCCAGGATTGTTCAGAAAACATGAAAATTAATATAAAAAGTATGCCTGTCTAAATTACCTTACATTGTTCTGCCTTCCTTTTTGAAGTGTAGGTATAAAGTACTGCTTAGATTTTATGTAAGAGTTGTATTATTTATCAAGTTATCTTTCCTTGACTGTCATGATTTTGTTATCTTACAAAGAAATACAAATAGACATTAAATTTAAAGAACATTGGAATTAAAATATTTCTGTAAGAAGCACATTTATTTCATCATGTGGAATGATAAAATCTGAGTTCATAGAAGAAAAAATATGCAGCAGGATAGAGCAAACTGGGACAATTTTTGAGAAAACATCTTCATCTTTTTGTCTCAGAATAGTCATTAGTAAAACTGCTCACAGGAAAGATGAGGCTTGATAAACACATTTGCTTTCAAAATCTCTGAAGCTGTTCAAACATCCTAACTCACAATTCTCCAAGTGAGATATTTCACTGAACAAGAAAGTTCACTTAAAGCATGAACCTGAACAGTCACATTTGAAATTAAAAAAATATATATAATTTAAATGAAAATGCTTTGGTTGATCTTAACTATAATTTAGGAATGTCTCTGAGAATTCAACTTCTTGTTCCAATTTAGGAGAAAGACATCTTTTAAAGATTTGACTATTTTTTCCAGGACAAATTAATCTTCTCTCAACTCCAGATGTACACTAAAGGCACAAAGTATCTGTGAACACAGGTACTTATCTAACTATACTCTTCTGAAAATGACACATAGTGACTACAGCAGCTTTCTTTTGGAGTGAGGAAGAGCTGATCTTCTAGACCTCCACAGGAGCAGGCAATCTGCTCCTTTGGGTCTACTGGGTGACAGGGAACCACTGCTTTTTGGAGGTTTGTTTGGTTTTTTCCGTCTAAAAAAAAAAAGTGTTGTATTTTTAGCCACAGATGTCCACTAAGCACCATTTTCAATGGAATTGTTTTGTTTTTACTTCACCCACATCTGTGACACATATGTAGTAAGCACTGCACTAATAACTTGACTTTTCAGTGCTTCGTCCCTCCCAAAATAACTTGCAAAAAAGAGCCTGAAGTGTAGGGAATAAATGTCTCAACAACATAATTTTCCTGGCAGAACATGACCCCGTGCAGAAGCACTGCACCTCCCAACAAGAGCCTCTAGTCTTCCCATATCCACAGGTGACCTTGGTGGCATACTGCTAAAACAACTGGAATGTGAAAACCAAGGAGCATGTCACAATCTACAATGTGTTTTACACACACACACAGAAGAAAACAATATTCCCATTAAAGATGTTATAAGAAGATGGCCAAAGCTGATGAGGCAGTCTATCATAACTTCATTATACTTCTGCTATATAATTTCAATGAAAGGAAGGAAATACTAAAGAGTATTCTAAAAGGTACACGATATGTGCTTGCAGCACCTGTTTCCAGTCTACACAGACTAATTCTTTCTGATGAATGTAACTGACAGAGAAGGGCTATAAAATACTCACTTAAGGGAAACTATCACTACACTCACCAGTTCTCCTGTAAAACTACCAATCACACCTGTTGTTTGCAAACATCAAAAGTTTATTGACAATTTTAATTTCAGTTTAGAAAACAGCACACAGTTATTGCATGACAGTTGAGGTTTCTTGACTTTTTGTTAGGTTGTTGTTTGGGGTTTTTTTTTAAAGACCTATGTAACTGCTAAGCTCTTTCACCAACAGGGAATTATCCAGATTTTTTAATAAAAAGGTCTGGAAAGACCATGAACTAGTGATATTAAATTTTATCAACGGGCTTCTCAGCTTAATTCTTACAGACAAGAAACCAATACAACAATAAAAATGCTAATTGAAAAAGTTTTTGGAAAAATGCTGCAGACAATACATGCATGGGAAATTAATTCTGTAGATGATGTGTAGAAGATGGGTTATAAAGTTAACGAGATATTACTTAAGGCAAGAGAAACAATTAGACTATTAACAGTGAAGATAAAGCAACATTTTGCCATCAAATATAATGAAACTAATTAAAAGTGAAATGAAAATTTAGATATGAATACGAAAATAAAACTGAACAAATTAAAAGGCCTAAAGAGTTCATAGGCTCAAAATCCAAACAATCTGTCCAAAACCACAGCACCTATAAAGAACCTGAACAGTCTGTTAATTTATAATTTTTGCACATGCTAAAAATCTGAAAGATTCATCCTCCTTCAAGGCATGGATTGGTCTGCTATATTTTAAGACTAGAAAGAGATATTTTGGGCACCAGAAACAAAACTAAAAGGTATGGGTGTAATTGCAGAGTGAGTACTGAAAAAGCAGTAAGCTGTGCTACGCAAGTAATCATTTTGAAGAATCTGTGATGCTTAATGGGAAGATTCTTCTCCAAGGAATGTTGCAGATGCAACAATGGAGCAAGTGAAATCTATAGCTATTAGCTTGTATTGTTTCACAAAATACTTCTCTGACACTACAGAAGCATGATAGATGCCAAGTCCAATTCTGCTTACACATTTCTGTTTAATTCACATAACCTGATAAAACAAGAGGGGATTTAGACTTAAAGACATTGTATGCAATAAACAGTCTTTCTTACTCTGCCATCACCAGGTGGGACTGCATACAAACACTTCTTGCCCCTTGTTTCAGAAGGGCTTTTGAAGCATAGAATTGAATGGTTTCAAGACTCTGGTTAACAATGCCAACATGTTCCTCATGGCAGTCACTCACCATCTTCCATGTGTCTGTCTCCATTTTTTATTTTGCTTTCCAAGTTTATCCCTGTTATTTCTTTACTGCTTATTCACTTTCAAAACTCTGAAGGCCCTCTGATTGCCCCTTTCCTCCCACTGTTTTGAAAAATCCCACTACTAGCATCATTACCAAATGATGATGCTGTCCTTACCCTCTGCTGCTGGCTCCTCTCTGACGGTACTGACATCTTGTTAATGTCTTGCTCATGGATGTCCTGCAAAGATTTCAGCCTAAAAGACCTATGAGCAACATTTGAATTTTCAATGCTTTTAGTTAAACCATCCCACTTTTGTGGAAAGTTCACTAGATATTATCCTTAAAAATCTCTCAGATTTACCAGGCGCCACATTTCCACAGGCATGGACTGGCAGTTAAGGGTTTGCATGCCATATTTACTAAGCACAGTGCTGACCACAGACATCTCACCTTCTCTTGGTGGTTCCCTTCGCTCTTTTTTCATAGTTTGTACTACAAATATCCTAGCTGCTGTCTTGGAACTAGTTTGTGAATTCTTTTTAATAAGAACTGTGAACTAGTCTACATATTAATTTCCCCTGTCTTAGAGGCCTCATCTTTCAAGATGTATTTCAATGCAAATACAGGTTTTAATTCCTTTTTACATAGCACTTGCTAGTCTGTCTTAATAATGCATCCCTCATGCTCAGAAAAATATAATGAGATAAGATGGATTGTCTTTGGAAAATTTCCAGAAATAAGGAGAGTGACAACAAAAAAAGTAGTAACAGAGCATCCTAAAAGCAATGTTCCCTAACTGCAGAACATACTAGAAATGCAAGAAGATAACAATACCCTCTCCTGTTATCCAGAAACATCCCTTGCTAATTTAGCCTTTGAAAAACTCGGGGCATTGGCCACATAACATCAAGCAAACCTGTAACATTGTATAAAATATAACTGCTTAATAATGACTTGTTGAACAGCGTGTTCTCAAGAGAAAAGGAATAAGCATTTTCCCAGTAATTACCTTTTTAATTCCAATTAGCCAGCCTATACACTTACTCTGTATGTTACAATGACCAGGTCTGCAAAGAGTAAAGTCTCAACCCTCAGAAGTGTGACAGTTACTTTGCTAATCTGAATCACAGACAATCACAAACAAATCACTACCAAACTCTAGTGGCAGAAGCACAATGTACAGGGGAATCTCCAGACTACCTGGTGCTACAAGCACGAACCACGTTTGTTGAATCACATGCACTTCTCTGAGAATTGCAAGGCACAGAACTTAGTTCCATGGACCTCTTGATCTCTAGAAAGGGAGACACTGAAAGCAGGGAGTCAGTTGCTCAAATATTAAGTTTTGTAGCAACAAGCCACATATGTGAACAGTTACCAAAATTTCAGTCTATTCTTCAAATAAGGCCAAAATGAGACCTTTTATGACTTTTCTTCTGATTTCGATGATATGAATGATAGCATTGG
Source organism: Ploceus nigricollis (assembly GCA_013399945.1). NCBI lineage: Eukaryota > Metazoa > Chordata > Aves > Passeriformes > Ploceidae > Ploceus > Ploceus nigricollis. The sequence goes on along the minus strand of VXBC01000495.1, from coordinate 401,659 downwards.
AAAATTAAAGACTTGCCCCTCACCTGTCTGGTCCCAGTAAGGGAGTGTCTCCAAGAAAATGCTGAAAGATAGCAGGAAGGTATAATTTTCAACCAACTTAATTATATTTGTATAAAAAGCTGCATGGATGCTCTTTCTTCAGCTCCTAATAGTTTTACTTTAGTTGGGTTTTTTTTTTTTTAAGTTCTTTTGCTTAGGGACACATTTAAGATGAATGGAGGAAGCTGCTTTCACATTACAAAACAGAGTTCATAAAGGGATTTGTAAAAGTTTACTTACTCAGTGGGGCTCATGCCTTTTAATGAAACTTTCTCATGTGGACAATATCAAACTGCCACTTCTCTACAAATTCCCCAAAAAAATTTAAAAGCAAGGTGCATTCTTTCCTTGCCAGCACAATCAGTGACTCTACAGACTGAGTGATGCCACTTCTAGAAAATATCATTTTTATTCCTAGTATGCTCTTAAGGGATTCCCTGGGGAAACTTAGTTATTTCTAGCAAACTACAGGAGCACACAGCTGGAATTTTAGAAATATTTCTTAAGCACCCATTCAGAGAGAAAAGATTTGAAAGACAGTACATATTTCATGATGACCCGGCAATGCCACAGTAATTCACTTACCAAGAAGATTAATACAAGTCTGCACAATAGGTGCACCCTAAGGTAACTAAGCAGAAAAGATCCTTTTACATACAATCATGGCTGAAAACAGACATGCATTTCATACTTCTAAAAGGATTTGATAAAATCATAGCTATAGAATAAAAAAATAGGTTAAACAAGGCACTGGAGGGATTATCAAGTTTCCAACAAAAGAAACAGAGCTTTGTGATTTAGTTAAATCCTGTGGACCACTGGGAGGTAAAATAACGACCATTTTCATTGAATGGTCTGCATTAGTTAACTTATATGTGGACACATCAGCCAAGCAAGCACTAGAGTGGCAATGTCTACTTTCAAGTTCTTTGACTTTGTTTTCAAGGAAAATCAAATGCCATCTATCACAGGGGACAGAATTAAAGACCTACAACAGAAAGGTGACATTAAGCAGGCTGTATGCTCACTGGACCCCATTCACAATCTCAAAAGAAGCTGGATGCATTTGGTAAAAAACGATTGACATTTATGTTTTTCTCAGTAGGCCTAATTAGGTCTGACATACATCCATTCACACTCAAATAGCCACAGAAACCTTCAAGGTTATTTTCCAATTATTTCCACCTACAGTGCCTCATTCTGAAAGGACTGGGAATCTGAACCTTCAAAAGAGGCTACAGATGCTGTTCCTGCATTCTCCCTCAGCAACTGAACTCTTAATAAGAAAAGTACTTATTATTTAAAACTCATGACTTTCAAAAAAGGACTTCTAATCGCAGCATCTTTGATCTCACTTTTACTTGTGATTGACAGAATTTTTCATCACACAAATGGTATAAGTACTGTTCTAATATTGTAAAAGCATTTTAAATGCCCAAAAAGTGAGGTCTGTTCATAACACTATTATTAATGTAGTAACATAAATATCCATTTAAAAAGCATAAAAGGTGCTAAAGGATGGTAAAGTAAATTTTCACACATGAAAGAATCCGATAAAACAGTTTCCCCAAAGAGGTTATGAAATATTAAAGTTAAGATAAAGGTCACTTGAAAAGACACATCACATTTAGCCCTGTGTCATGGGCTGGTGGTAGAATCCCCAAACCAAATGAATTTCTTCTCTTTGCTTTGCTGAAAAAAGCAGAGTTTGCTCTAGGTTTATATAAATGTTGTCATGAAATGCCAGAGGCCCATCAGCAGTCAGCTGCATTTCCACAATGGTCAGATTACCTCTGAAAGGACAGAATTCTTAATTTAGTTCCTAAATACCATAATATTCTGAATAATCTCTCCTAAAAATACTTTTTCCTATGATTTTGTCACAGATTTTGTAATCTGCTGTATCATGAACTGAAAAGACCAGTCAAATCAACAATGTTATGAACAGATTATCTCAGAAAAACAAGCGAAAAAAACCTCTTGGTAGGACCTGTATATTTTTTTATACCACATCTGTTCAAATGTATTTGCTTTGTTTTTGATGATGGCATTCAAACTGTCAGAAGCAGAGGCTTTAATCTAAGAAATAGCAATGACATCCTTTCTGTAAGGATTTAAGGAGCATTCTTTAGGTTCTAAGCAAACAGTGTTATGTTAAAACCTACAATTGACATGAACATTAAAAGAAAGGAAAAAAAGTGCCCTTACTATTGGCTGAACTTCTAAACTTTTCAACATAGTATTTCAGAAAGTATAATTGCCTCCAATTTGTTGATGAGGAACTAAGGCAAAACAACCTTACCCAATATTATGCAGCATAAGACTCAGGAAAGAAACCTATGTCCCTTAAGGTTCATGACAATTGGAAATGAAAAAACTGACAAAATGCAATTGTTTGTGCAGCACACAAAAGCCTTTTCCAGAGACAATTGCATAAAAGTGGAATAACCAGCAATATTAATGTTTAAGGCAAAAAAATAAATTTCATGGTTATGAAGAAAAAAATGACAACTTTGTACTTAATAGCTGAGAAACAGTGAACTCGAATGAACATCTGTAGTATCAGAACAAACCCTTCCTAATACATACAAAATGTTATAAAGCACTAGGATGTCAAAAACTAAAATGAATTATCAGGTTTTTAGAACAACAGATAGTGTTTCAGCTATCTTTTGAATTTCTATATATGTGTAATGATCTGCAAAATACCTCTTTTGCACCTATGCTATTTTAGCTGCTCTTTTTTTTTGGCTTTCAATGCTGTATAAGCTGTGCCTCTGCACAGGCTCTGGGCACCTCCATGTTGAGTAGACTCCATGAAGTGCCACGCTCAGACAGGAGGTTGATCTCTGCAAGATGAGACTTTAAAGTGTTCAAGACAGGAATACCGTTTTATCATCTACCTCCTCTACCACAGATGTCCTGTGAGGACTTGAGAGTGTGAATAAATAGAGCAATAATACATTTAAAGTTCACCCTTCTAGTTAAACCTAAACTTCAGAAGTATTAGGTGCATATAAATGCCTTTCTAATAGAGACTTTTCTGTATTACATTCAGAGAAGCTTACTGTGTCTGCCTCTTTAACATACCCTGGGTATCTCATACTGTTCCCCATCATCTTATTCTGGAATTCCAACATCATCATTTTAGGATTTGGTACCAATGCGTGCACACTTCAATCCTTAAACACATTCCAGTCGTGTTTCACTCTCACAAGAGATTGACTATTTGCTTCTAAGCTCTAAGGAAGCCCATAGCATGAATGACAAGACGTCAAGAATAATGAGGAAAACTAGTTTTATGCCCCTAAAGAGCAAACGTCATCACTGTCCTCTCAGGCAGGGTGCTGTCTTTTCTTAATAAAGAGAATGGCTTTTGGCATCTCCCAAGCAAATCCAAATCATCATATCATTAGAGATTACTCATATTTATTCCTGCATCTTGCTTCATTTCTTCCCTCAGTTTTATGACATTACCTTCTGTGCCATCTACGATCATAGCCTACTGTGAGAGAGTAGCAGAAAAACCAGCACTACTACTACCCCTCTTTCCTTCCCTAGGGAAATCAACTATAGCTTTTGCTACTCCAGACTATCCAGGAACTTAGGATATAACAGTCCAGGAAATAGTCTTCCCCAGCCTCCTGCTCTCCCCTTGCAATCTCGGAGTATTTAATTTCTATGAAGCAGTTGTTACGAGTTACTAAGCACTGTCATTTCATACACCTATCCAAAGCTACCAAAACAAATTAAAGGGTTAAGCATAAATCACAATGTAAGCAAAGCACACATCTCTTGATGTGAGGTATCAATGAAAACATTTCAGTGTCATACCCTTCCCCTAACTGCTGCAGGTTAGTAGCTCAAACTTTAGTATATAGCAACTAAAAAATGCAACTAAAAAAAAAATCCCACCAAAACCCCCAGTTGTATAGTAAGAATATAGATTGTTTGAAAGCCCCAGTCTGTGTGCCAAGAATGTGTTGTGGAGCCAGTGGTTTGTTGCACACCACCCCTCAAATGCTGACATGTTTTGACAACACTGCCACAAATCCTGATTTTTAAAATTGAAGAGAGAGTAGATGTTCACCTCAGCCATCTGCCAATGCAGCAGATGAACATGATGCAGACATTCCATAACTGATGTACCTCAACTCAACAGAAATCCTGTGACTTGAGACACACTTTCTCACTGGAGATAATGACTATAGAAATTATAGTGACAGCAGTATTTTTCTCAAGAGTGATATGCATGAAAACTAAATATATTAACTCTTTCACTATAAAGTAGATTAAATGATAGAAAAGCTCTTTGCAGATGCATTCTCTTGCTGTTTTTTTACCCTCAGAAATGCATAATTTGTGCTTTTAAAAAAAAATTAGGAGCTATTATCTGAAAGAAGCTTTCTTTTTGAAAATGTATAGTCCCTTTGGACATCAAGAGAAAGCATATTCCTAGAAAATTCATCACAGTCTATAGAACACACTTGTCTTTCTCATCAATATGAAAGATCATCTGTAAAAACTAATAGAATACGAGAATTTGTAAATGTTCAGGGTTTTTTTCAAGGTAATCCCTCTGAAACCTCTACAAATTCAAGTGCCAATTATCAGCAGTATGGAAACAGATCAAATGAAATTACAGAGGCAGATTTCACCATCTGGAAAACTCATAGCAATTTCTACCCACAGTAGAAAGTTATTTCAGAACTTATGGAGCTTCACTCCTCATACCTCTTTTCACATATTTGTGAACTTTTGACATTATCTGTGATTTAGCTGAAAATAAATATTATTACTGTACTGTAGAAGAAAGCATCATTAATTTGCAGTATGAAAACTACAAACCACAAGAACAAATCCTGCTGGTCTGAGTAGCCCAGGTGAAGCCAGTCTGATTACCTGAGTGAGAAGGTGTGCAGAAATGGCCTGTCCTCCCTTATGAGACCAATATGCACAAAGGTAACTGCCTCTGACTCTACAGATATGATTTTTAAATTCCCATCTCAGTCTTCTACAGTTTTGTACATTGAAGTTTTGTACATTTGGTCTGTTCTTCTGCCCTAAGTGGAATCAGTTTGCTTATCTGATTCTACTTCATTCTTCTTCATGTACCCTTGAAAAAGGAAAGGCTCCTAGCAACAGGGACTTCATCTTCTCAAATAATGTATTCTGGTGCTTCCTCCTGCTACTTACATGTTTTTCCCCAAATATCTAACTCAAGCCATCTTTGCTATAGCTGAAATTCATTTCTTACTCAACTGCAATGTAATTGGTGCATATTTCCAAGGTCTGTTATGTATGCTCTTGGGGAAACTATGAATAGGACAATTCTGTACAGCTACACTGTGAGCTGCAAAGGTTCTTCCACTGAATAGAACAGCAGGATCTCCTTCCTAAATTCTCTTCTTTTCATGGCTCCTTCTCTCAAGAAAAGTAACAAAATTCCTTTTACCTAGTACTTGTATCATAAAATGTGCATTTTCCATATGTATTTGCTGCTTGGGGAAAAGAAGAAAAGCAAAGACTAAACAGCAAAGGACAAGATACAAAACTAGAAGTTATAAACTCTCACAAAATATTACTATCTATTCCTAGGTATTGACTTTAGATTTCCTCTCTACTGTTCTAATTTACATTATATGGGCTGTATAACTACACTGGTTTAGAGTTCAGCCCCTTTGTTAAAACTCTGAGGCCTTACATTTATTCAGTTCCAACTCTGCTCTCAAAGGAAAATGGCTATTTATTTCAGCAAATGTATTCAAGAAATGTAAATCCGGCAAGAAACAGAATAGTTGTGCATAACGTTATATAAGTTTAGCATAACTATTCATTTCACTGTCTAAAGCCAAGCTTTTTTTTTTTTTTTTCCCCTCCTTGTGGGATTCACAATTATAATATTTATAGATAAATAAGAATAGATTCTATGGAAATAATTTCAAAGCTTTTGATAGCTCACAGTAACCAACAGTAAATTCAGCACAGTGTGTAGTACAATCTTACTGCAGTAACTCAGTAACTTCTTGCTACCTAGGAACAATAACAAAATATTGCAGGGTTTTTGGATGCTTCGTTTTTTTTTTCATTTTAAAAACACAATTTACTCAAGACATAAGGAAGAAGTACCGCCCTCTAAATTTCTGAATTGCATTGCAAGAGGTCTGAAATCTGCTCCTTAGTCTCCAACACCTCCTTTGTTTCGTATGACTAGCCACTTCATACTCCATACTGCAGGATATACCCATCCTCAGATATACCCATTCCTCTCTTTCCTTACAAGTCTATCCATTCTACTTAAACAGAAAGGAAAATAAGTCTCTCCTTTGGCAGGCCAAGTGTTTCAAATTTATAGACTAAGAGGCCAGAAAGGATCGCTGTGAAAATCTAGTTTAGCCTTTTGTATAAAGGATAGCCTGAAACTCATTCTGGTTTCAGGCTGAGTTGCAACTGACTTAGGCAGATTCTACATCATGTTCCTCTAGGTACAGTATTCAAATGGTTCTTTCCCATGTTAACGATCAGTACCTGATCAGGTATGAATTTGTTTGGCTCCTATGTCCAACCTCTGCATCTAATAAATGCCTTTGTCTGCCCAACAAGATACAGCTAAATGCAATGCAAATAACAGATTACACTGTGTGTTACTTAAAGAGCATTCCTCCTTAAGTGCACCCCTGGGACAGCTCTAACACCCCCTGACCAGAGCTGGCTGACACAAAGCTTTTGGCAACAAGTATGCTATCAAAACATCTGTTGTGACCCCCTTGGAAGTGCCCCCTCTCCCACACCATATGGCCATCGCCACCGAGCGGTACCCAAGGCCACAACCCAGCTCTCATCACTCCCTGTCCTCTCTGGGGACACCAGACACTGACAGATAATTTCACACACTTCACACTTCATCAGCAGGGAAGACAGCCTGCTGCAGTGAAAGGAGACATGCCAAGCATGTCCATGTTACAACAAACTCTGTCCATGTTGCTGTCAGAAAACCCTGCTCATGGAATACGTGTTGTACATGCTAAAGGAAGAGAATTTTTTTTTTTGTCTAGCACTGCTATTGCTCCTCCCAAGTGGCAACTGCTTTCTGTGTAACTGGGCATACACTCGGGGCTTTGTCAACACCACTATTGCAGCTGTGGGTGCGAGGAGAAACAAATAAAAGACAAACATGTCACAGAAACACAGCAAAAACATTACACAGCACATCAAACTTCCTACTGACTTAGAGTTTTGCTGGCACAAAAATTTAACTAATGATCTTATGACAGGATAGCAGACTAAGAGAAAATAAGAAATTCTTCCACAAGGTCAAGTGACAAAACCTGTTACTATTAATTAGGTAAATACAGCAGCAGCATTACTACTCACCAGTACATTAGAACAGTAATGCAAACAGAGGCACAGAGAACTAAGAGATTTAGTCTCCAAGCAAAAACCCTACCAACAAGTCAGTTCAAGGAAGAACATCTGGTATCAGTGATTTTATTTCCCACAGCTACAAAATGACCATTTAAATCCTCTGTTCATAGTAACCAAAGTCATTAGAAAGGCTCAAATACTGTGCATTCAGTACTAAATGTCACTCCCACAGTGGATTCTGTGCAAAGAAAGCAGAGCTAATAGGAAGGCACTCTTGATAACAGCAGGAAGACACCAGCATCTCAAGAAGACAGAATTGAAGATAACACCAATCAACAGTGAAAGTTATATCATAGAATCACAGAAGGGTGGAGGTTTGAAGAACCTTAAAGATCACCTAGTTCCAACCTCCCTGAAATGGGCAGGGACACATTCCACTAGACCAGGTTACTCAGAGCCTCATCCAACCTAGCCTTGAACACTTCCAGGGATGGGGCACCCACAACTTTTCTGGGCATCTTATTCCAGTGCCTCGCCACTGGCACAGTCAAGAGTTTCCTCCTCAAACGTAACCTAAATTTAGCCTCTTTCACTTTAAACCCATTTCCCCTTGTCCTATTACATGTCCTTGGCAAAAGTCCCTCACTAGCTCTCTTGTAGGGCCCCTTGAAGTTCTGGAAAGCTTAGAGGTTGTTCTAAGGTCTGCCCAGAGCCTGCTCTGCTTCAGGCTGTACAACCTCAGGTCTCTCAGCCTGTTTTCATAGGGGAGGTGTTCCAACCCCTTGATCATCTTTGTGGCCCTCCAGCAGATCTATGTCCTCATTCTGGAGTCACCAGAGCTGGACATTGTACTCCAGAGGGGCTCCCATGAGAGTAGAGTCATTAGGTCAGTTTGAGGCAAAGTCTTGGGGCTGTACCTTTCAAGAACACTGCTGTGCAGAGTCCAAAAAGCCAAACATTAACTTGCCCCTAACAAAAGTTTCCTCAGTATTGTCCCCTTTCCTTCTTTCTTTCTGTGTTCTTTTAAGAATAAATCAAGCTCTTCTTTAGGAAACTTGAAAGGCAAATTTTCCATTTGTAGCAGGAAATGGCAATATGGAGACAAACACTTTCATATCAGAGCTTAATCACCTCCCCTGTGCTCAGGCTGACTCATTATGAAATCAGGTGATCACACATTGCCCAAGAGCTATTTTTGTTGCGTCCACAGCAGCTAAGACACTGCACCACTTCTTCTGGCACTCCAAGTGTCCAAGCAGCGGATCTTTAGCTTCTTGACTCTCAAGTTGCCCTCTAATATGTTTTCTCTTTTGGATTTACAGTATGGCAAAACACTGCTTAGATGCTTATTAAACATATCTGGAAACTGAACAGGGAAACAACGCCATATGAGGACACAGGCTATACTCACAAGGCTGTGCTTTACCCTCTACAGCTTGTAGAACACTAATTTCCTGAAATGAAAGTGTTGCCTGACTCAAAGTATCTGCATTAGTGGCTGTCAGTTACATTTAAAGCACACAGAGATCTTGATGCCTTGTAAGCATTACTGATACACAGGTTAAACTCCCTGGTATAAGCCTCACTTCAGCCTCCCGGATTTCCCCGTACATAACTCTCATCAAGAGTACAAAGTCTCAAAATGGAGCATCTGGAGATTGATGTTATTTCCACAGCTGCTCTGTGACACATGTCAACCCCAGGAATGTTTTGAGTGATTTAAGTCACATCACCTGCTGAACAACTGCCCAGGTGCAGTTTCAAATCAACAGCCTTTTAACTCATCCTGAAAAACTAGACCTTCAGCCTTAGCTCTGGTCTACGGGTCAGTGCTTTGCTTGACACACTTAAATTAGCTATAATTATAAAAGTATATAAATCTCTCACACAGATTTCATTGACATACCAGCACCCTTCTTCTACGAAAGCTGAATCACAGAATCATTAAGGTTGGAATGGACCTCTGGAGATCATTTAGGCCAACCCTCCTGCCAAGGAAAGGTCACCTAGAGCAGGTTACACAGGAACTCATCCAGGCACATTTTGAATGTCTCCAGAGGGGAGACTCCACAACCCATCTGGGAAGCCTGTTCCAGTTTTCTGCCACCCTCAATGTAAAGAAGTTCTTTCTTATGTTACAGTATTATGTTAAGTAGTACAGAGCTGGTACTACTTGTGTTTTAGTTTATGGCCACTGCTCTTTGTTCTGCTGCTGGGGGCCATTGAAAAGAGTCTGGCATCATTCTCTTGGCACCCGCCTTTGAGATGTTTATATGTCTTTTATTAATAAGATCCCCTCTTACTTTATTCTTCAGATTAAACAGGCCCAGCTTTCACAGTCTCTCCTCCTAAGAGACATTTCAGACCCCTGACCATCTTTCGCTGGACAAGTAGTTTCACCTTTTTCTTGTACTGTGGGTCCCAGAACTGTGGGACACAGCACTCCAGATGCGGCATCACTGGGGCTGAGTAGAGGGGCAGGATCAGCTCCCTTGACCTGCTGGACACATTCTTCCTGATGCACCCCACAATACCATTGGCTCACCTGGCCACAAGGGCTCATAATCAACCTGTCATCCCCCAAGACTCCTAGGTCCTTCTCAGCAGAGCTGCTCTCTAGTAGGTCAGCCCCCAACCTGTACTGGTGCTTGAGTTCTCTTCTTTCATGTATGCTTATACAGAATACATAATTGTGAATTGCATCTGTGGGGAAAAAAGAGAAACAAGAAATAGAAGAAAGAATGCCTTTCCTGACACACTTTGCTGTGTCTGCACCAAGCAAGTCCAAATTCACCCTTACTGACACTGTCATGGAAGTCAAAGCTTTTTTAGTGAAGTCCCCAGTGTTTTGTAACATCAACATATTTTCCTTCTGCAGTAAAGCCAACTTATTTCTGTCAGACACACAGACAGTTTTTAACCACCAAAGACACTGAACAATCTGGTCAAAAACTGTACATATAAATACTTCTTAACTACTCACTTATTGCTGTATTGCCCAGTATCAGTGTTGACCAGATAATTTGGGGTAAAGGACAGACCAGAAAAAAAGAGCTACAGTAAAAGAAAACAAGCAATAAAACTAAACAGATCCTACACCACTGGTCACAAATATAGAATAAATAAATAAATTGTGAGGGTACAGGTTCTGCTCCTACTGAATTCACTGGCTGGCTTCCTATTTATTTCAATTGGCCTGATAAACACATGCATCCCTCCAGCTTCTGTCCTGCCAGAGAGGAAGCCTGGCAGACAATCCATCAACATAAGCTACAAAGAATCAGCACTAGCACTGTGAAAATTCAACTGCCATTCAAAATAACATTTCAAAGCTAGGAAATTACAGGAAAAGCCTTCCAGCAGCTTCAACTGCTATTGGATATACAGCAATAGATTTAATTTAAAGCAATCCAAAAGCTACTAAGTGTGCTCTCTATGTAGAATTTAACTAACAGAACGTTCCTGTAAAACTTTAAATTCTCAATTCTCTTTTTAATTTTGCAAAGGCAGTACTACACAAACACCGTTAATCATATTCCTCATGTTTAAGGTCAGACCTGAATGGAATGGAGAACCTGTTTCCATAAACTCCTATCTAATTCACCACAGGTATATTTTACAGAAAAATGTAAGGCCAAAATCTGAAGAACTGGTTATATTTCAGCTGTACTCTGGTGGAAGGGACAACTGATATTCAGTTCTTTTCCATCTTGAAGTTATTTGGCTATAGATCAGATTAATTAACCTTGCTGGACACACTGCAAATTTCCCCTGTAGAAATCAGAGATAGGAAATGTTCTGTGCTGTACCAAAAAGCAGTTGTACACATCTGAGTTCTCTCCTATTGATTTACTACATTTTGTACTGAGTAAGATCTACTACTGGGTTGTTGGGTTTGTTTGTGGGTTGGTTCTGTGGTTTGTCTGTTTACTTGCTAATCTGAGGTTTTTGGTCGGAGGGCAGAGGGAGAGAAGTGCCTCCCCTCCTTTTATCCACATTTTTCAACAATGGTACTTTTATGTCACAGAGAAAAAAAAAATTGTTACATTTGTAACTAGTAATTTCCCCAGACAAAGCTAACAGCGTTGTTCTTAAAGGTCCTAACCCCTGAGCTTACATCCAAACCTAAAACTCATTAGAAGTGAAGGCTGATGAGAATTGACTAATGAAAAGAAGCTTCTAATCCTTTAACTTGTTTTCAGGTGGCTTCTTTACTTGTTTTTTTTTTAGTTTGCCTTTTTTAAGACTTTGATTTTAAGTTTCACTCTTGATGCTGATATTTTCTACAAAGATTAAGCTTTGATTAATATCTCAGGATGTCCAAACCTAAAGCAAATGCACAAGGATGCCTGGGATTTGTTATTTTGGATCTTGAAAAATCTGAAATCTACCAGTGTTATGTTTTCTCCTGAGTAAATAAAGTGTTTCATTTCTATGCTTCATATTCAATTTCTCCATAAATCAAACTTAGATGAGCTTTGTAAACAGGATAAAAAACAAAGCCTCTTCTGTTTTCCACTTCCAGAAAGTAAAACTAGCTTTTATATATATGTATACACACAGATTTCAGATATAGCATAATGTTAAAGGTGTTGTGAAACTGCTGTAGTGTTTTAAGGGTTGATGAGACACATGCAAGTGAATACAGCAGAGGATAAACAAAAGCTGAAAGTCCACTATTCTCCTTAACTACCTGTACCTTCTTAAGATTAATATTTTGCTCTTGTAACACTAACAAGTTAATGGTTTTCAGTAGTCATGCACACATGTAATTGGAAACAAGAAACATGAACATTTGATGACTGGAACAAGTGTATTTCCCATCAAAAAGAAGGGAAAAAAAGACTACAGGAGATCAGCTAGTGTATTTCCTAGCTTTAAGCCTCAGCTGATTTAAAATAACAAGACCTTCCAAAAGGAATTTAATTTATCCAGGTGCTTTACTACCTGGGCAAGCAGTAATGAATGTTTTTGTCTCAGAAATTCCACTAACAACATTATTGCTCTTATATTCCATGTGGTCTTGAAGACTTTTTGTTAGTTTGGGGTTCTTTCTGTTAGGGTCCTTATTTATGGTGCTTTTGGAGGTGGATTTTTTCTTAGTTTTTAGTTTGTTCTTTTCTTTTTTTTTTTTTGCTTTTTGTGTTTTTTGAGATGACCTCAGACCCCTCCACCATCATATTCCCACTCAAAAGAGAGCTGTGCCCTATTTGTGATATTTGCAAGATATGGAACTATCAGTGCAGACACTGCAAAACACGAGAATCCACCATCCAGATAAATAGCAACTGAAGTCAACACGTTTCAAAAGGTGGCCCTGTGTGTGTACAAAAACAAGTAAAATAAGTAAACGTCTATTCATTTTCCTATTAGCTCAAATGGTTAAATGGGTTTTGTTAAAATGGTTAAAGATGCCTTGTTACCCCATTCCAAATAAGACACCTGCACAGAAAGCATTAAAATATATATATATAAAGAACTCCAAAAGCTTTCCATGAGTGAAAGCAAAGATCTAAAAGAAAGTGATGAGGTTAACAATGAATTTGTCTTTTAAATGCCATTCTGCCTGTAATACTTCACTCATAAGTGCACCTGTAAGTAATCTATACAATAGTACTTACAAAACAAATGCTGACCCAGCAGAGCAGATTAGCAAGCAACAGGGTCTGAGCAGGTGAATATTAACAGCTACTTCAAAAACAAAGTAATGAGTTTCAGGTAACTAGACTAGATTAATGGCACTGCTACTTAAATGAAATGAAGAACAAGAGCAGGTCAGCAACATTCATAGAAAAATAAAAAAGCATTTTGAAAGTATTTAAGTTAAAAAGACAGAACAATGTAACAGCCATATGGAAGGGCTTCCTAATTTTATTAAGGAATGCCAGTAGTAGTCTTAAAAGAACTGACAGCCCTGTTAAAACTTTTTCAGTTTAAGTGAATCCAGTAACAGCTTTTGAATGACCTGATTCACCTGAAAACTTCACTAGCCTGACCCAACCAGCTCCTGCCAAATTGCAGAGCTATCCAATACTTTGGGACTCCACACCTTTTCCATACACCTTTAATATTCAGGAACTAACAGAGACCATCAGGTTGATTTTCTAGCCCCACGACTGTCTTGATTTCTATCACAGAGTTTTGTGAATTAGATGGCAAGATAAAGCATCATAGATACCATGCAGAGCTCTAATAAAGGGACATTTAAACAGTCATTGGCACATGTACCAGGCTGGAGGTCATTCACTGAATGGCAAACATGTCACTGTTTCACAAAATAACTTCGAAACCTTAGTGTCAGATAAAAGGGAACATTAAGGAAGAAGTTCAAGCTCCAGGCATTTAAAAGGCATATGGTGATACAATCCTTTCAGAGCTAACTCATTTACAGCCAGTAACATTTCCAGAAGACATAGAGTAAAGCAAGAGACAATCAAGCTTGCAGAATGATGGAAGAGCATTCAGAGCATATTGTTACTTCCTCTTGTTCTCTTTGCTTAAAATTCAAAGCAGAATTTTATAGTCCCTTTGCACAAAGAGATGACTATATATTTTCTCCGTAATTCTGAAGCAGTCTTTGTCCTATTTGTTGTAGATCTGTCTCTTATGGCATATAGATGACCTTGCTTCAGTGAGATAAAGACAGCACACCACTTCTGAGCAAACCACGTCTTAACCACCAGTTAGTGGTGTTAACACTAACAATCAGTCAATTCAGGAGTGCATTTGACTCGGGGGCATGGAGAAGTGGGGACAGGGAAACCAACTTTCACTGGTAGCACAGGCTCCCTGTCACTCAGAGCAAGCTCAGCTCCAACACACCCTCAGCAAGGCACAGAAGAGAGCAGAGGGATAAATTAAGATTTGAACTTCTTTGCAGCCCCTTCACCTCTACAAGGCAAGACACTCATATTGGGAGCTGTTAGATTGTAAACTGAGGAAGATATCCTCCTTCTGCATCACTCCACTTGATAAAACCAATACTGAGCCACACTTTAAAGACTGTGCAAGGCAAGGAATCATTAATAACATCTGCAGATGAGCAAGAATCCAGGCCATGCTACGGCAAGCAATGTAAAACGTTACCTGTGAGAAAACGCAGCCTGGCAAACTGGCACTCTGCCCTTCTCAAAATCTCAAGTGGTATTCAGGGGCAACCTTATTAGAGGATGCTACAGTACTTCCACTGTTAAACAGTCACAAGCACAGCACACTCAGCTCCCAAAGTTCATGGTATTAAAATAATAAATTAGAAACACTTGTCTCTCTGCAGAAGTGCCTGCAGCACAGTCTGGGACAAGCAGCAGCAGGAGGCAATGACAGTGCAAGAAAAGGGTACAAACAGCAGGAGGGAAATGTCGAGTCTATCAAAGGATGCTCCAGATAAACAAAGCTACTCTTGTCATGAACTCACAGGATGTAGTGTGACATCATTATGAGCCTTCTACAAGAGCCTTGCCTGTGAGCTTCTGCCTGACCCTTTCACACAGAGTACAGGTCTCTCACACTGGTGAAGCCTTCTGTGGGCCTTTTTAAAGTTTTCATTCCATGAGGAAATGAAAATATATTTGTTTCAATGTGAAGACATAAATTTAGACTCAATCCCACTTTAAATTCTATCTTGTTACCCATTCTGAACTACATTAAGCAAATCAACATAGTTCTAAAGTTCACAGCAAGGTGTTCTGACTGTAGTATGGTGATTTTCAACTGTGCTCCAGCTGTTTGACTGAATAACGTTCAAAGTCCCTGAGCATACTAGTTAGCACAGCAGTTCTCAAATATCTGCTACTTTAACATCAATCAGGTGAGATAGAGAGAGATGTACAATCTAAGAACTCACTCTAACTACACTGACTAAAATTACCAAAGCATACATGGCCCTGAAATTCCAATTCAGGTATCTAATATTATCATGCTCTAAAACCCGGGAGTGTTTCATTCTATCCTGTATCAATAAAAGAATAATTTCTGAACAACTCAAAAAGAGAAACAAAGTAATTAATAATTTTCAAACATAGCTGACTAATCTCTCACCGTGTCCCCACTATAATACATAATATTATTTCTAGTATTGAAGGAAAGGGACATGGTCCATAGTGCTTCAATGGCCTCAAAAAGGTTTATTTTGTAAGCTCATGTTTAACTTCTAGGAAGTGCCATGTTCTTCATTGATTAGCTTTATACTATTTGGACATAAATACCTATCCCAATGAAGCAAACAGATGGAGGAACTACCAGTAGCTACTTTCTCCAGAAGAAAATTGGGAGGCTCATTTTAGCTATCCAATTTTGAAAACCTTATTTCTGAGTTCCCCAAGCAGGATACCAGAGTTTAAACAGTGGAATTGCCGAATAAATCCGCTCAGCATTGAATACTTTGAGCAGGTTAATTCAGTTGGTAGGGCTGGTAATGAATGTCTATAATGATGACAAGGATCCTGATGAAGTACCACTGTGCATTTTACAGACCAATCTGATAAACTGATTGGTCTGATCTGTAGGCAAGTACCTCCTTGATGATCTGTAGGCAAGTAGCAGACTTTTCTTTCAGAGAAGTAGGCTTCTTTACATCCAGCTGGAGCCTCTGGTATGAGAAGGCTGTGGGTCACAAGAAAACTGAACAAACATCTCCAATCTTCAAATCCAAGCAGACATAACCAAAGAAAAAGACAGGCAACTCCTGGAAACTGAGGACATATGGTAGCCCTAGCATAGTACAATGTCTATCAAAGGCAACTATCTTATAATACAAACACCAATGCTGGTACTTCCATAGGGATAAATTTATGGAATCATAAAATGTTAAGGGGTTGGAATGGACCTTATAGATTAC
This sequence comes from Ploceus nigricollis, assembly GCA_013399945.1. Taxonomy (NCBI): domain Eukaryota; kingdom Metazoa; phylum Chordata; class Aves; order Passeriformes; family Ploceidae; genus Ploceus; species Ploceus nigricollis. The sequence continues at coordinate 385,419 of VXBC01000495.1, read as the reverse complement.
CTAGTTCCAATCTTCCCTGCCATGGATAGGGACACCACCCACTAAATCAGGTTGCTCAAGGCCTTATCCAACCTGGTCTTGAACAGTGTCAGGGTTGGGGCATCCAGAGCCTCTCTGGGCAACCTGCTCCAGGGTCTCACCACTCTCACAGTAAAGAATTTTTTCCTAATATCTATAGCCTAAATTTCCCCTCTTTGAATTTGAGCCCATGACTCCTTGTCCTATCACTACAGTTCCGGATGGAAAGTGCCTCTCTGGCTTCCCCGTAGCTCCCTTCAGATACTGGGCACTTACTATGAGGTCTCCCCACAACCTCACAGCAACCTCTTCTCCGGCCCAAACAGCCCAATTTTCTCAGCCTGTCCTCATAGGGCAAGCACTCCAGTTCTCTTATCAACCAAAGGTAGCTTTTTGTTTGGCCTTATTACATACTTAGTAATCACTTATTGTATACAAGAGGACGTCATGTCACAATGAATCAAATTTCACCCATTAAAATCTCACCTACATGCTCATTTCCTCTTTCCCCCCAAAGCAACAGTGTGTCTCAAAGCCCACATCTGCACACTGTCAAATACACACTTCTGGCAAGAATACCTTGAGTGCAGCTTTACCAGTTAGCAGTTTTGACCATGTCCTGAAGAAGTTTTTAAGAACCATAGCGAAGCACGACTTAAAAAATGTATCATAGTGGAATGAATTTAAACATGCTCTTAAATTGCTAGCTGTAGAAACATACTGAACTGTTTAAAGTGTGCATTCTGTTAAACTCTGCCCTTCCTACAGATCTTACTAGTAAATAAATAACAACAGTTACCTCAATGCAGCAGCTGGTGTCTGTGCCAGAACAGAGTAGAAAAGAGCAGTGTCAGTTAGAATTCAGCTGCTATGCCAAAATTATTTATATGCAGCTTTAAATCACGTTATAGAAAGATAAAAATATTTACTGTTTATAATTGTATCACTGAACAACAAATTGGACCCTACTGAATTAGACTCTGTGCAAATACAGAGTGAAGAAGAGGTGCCTATTCCAAACCGTGTACAAGCCACTTGGATAAGTCTGTGCTTATTACAGGTGCTCCATCCTTTACACACATAATGATGTATATTAATAAAGCCCACCTCTCAGGTCTCAAAAATAATAACAAAACCACAATACTACTGGATAGCTTGGGAAAACCAAAGAAAACCCTGAATACAAACCTCAAAGCTTTGCTGTGCAGAACTGAAGGGCAAGGCAGGGTGCAAGGGTGGCTCTAGGGCAAAGCACACGGGCAGGAGGCGGGGAGCCAAAGGCACACGGGGGACGGATGCCAAGCCCGGGGACCCCTTGCCCCAGGGGGCAGCCAGGAGATACGGGACAGACAGGCGTCACCGGAGCGCTCTGCCCGGCCAAGCCGAGAAAACGGTGGCAGCAAAAGGAAAGCACCGATTGAAGCCGAAGGGGTCGGGGTTTAAATGACAGTGTTGAACTCCAGAGGGGGTTAACACGGTACCAAAGCGCTGTACGGAGCCCAAACCTCAGCCTAAGCGGGGCAGACACACGGCGCGGCAGGCACACGGCGGCGTTTCCGCAGCGGGGCTCGGCGGGGCTGCGGGAGGCAGGGTCGGGGCGGGAGGCGCAGCCGCCCCGCTCCCCTCCCCTCCCTCCGCTGCCCGGCGCGGCTGGGGCGGGAGGTACCGTACCGGCGGGCAGGAGGCATTCCAGCGGCGTGAACGCGCG